>JAOTQJ010190066.1:0-61315 GCA_025642045.1 Solanum sejunctum
TTACTCTAACTAAATGGCATATATACCCCTTGGATATCATCTTTCTAGCCTTAAAGTAAGAGATAAACTTACCTTTTCGCGCCCCAACATTGCCTTTCCATTCAACAACTGCCTCATTTGGAAAATGGATGTACACCCTGTTAGTTTGGTAATCCACAGTAGCATAACAAGAGGCTAACCAATCCATACCCATTATAATATCAACTTCTACCATTTCTAGCTCAATGAGGTTAGCCAATGTGTCACTGCAACAATCAGTTACTACACAGTCATAATAAATCCTTCTGGCCATAATAGATTCACCAGTTAGTGTAGACACTTCAAATGGTTTGTACAATAATTTGGGCGTTCTCCTAAGCTTCCCATCAACTAGTGGAGTGATATATGATAGTGCAAAACCAGGGTCAATTAATGTGTATACATTGTGTGAAAAGATGGACAATGTACCTGTGACCACATCAGGTGAAGCTTCCAAACTATGTTGACTCCCCAGTGCATAAATGCAATTCTGGACCCCGCTAGAGCTAGCTATCCCTCTAACACCTATACCACAACCCATAGGTACTTGCTGACCCCTACCTACTGGACGAACTGATGATGATGACGCAACAACTGACCCAATAGATTGTGTCATACACCCTATATGTCTCCTTGGGCAATCCCTTACCATATGCCCTGGCATACCATATAAATAGCAAACATCTGTCCCAGCGCAACATATACCCAGATGACTCCTTCCATACTATTTACAAGGCTACCTAGGAGTCATTGATTGGCCTTCCAAATAACCCATTGCCTGGGCACCTTGCCCTTCACCTCGCTGACCAAACTGATTACTTCGAGGCCCTTGAAGTTGTGGTGGAGCACTGGCTGTAGAGTAGGAGGATGATGGCCTAGGTGGTCTATTAGAAAACTGATGCCTAAAATCACTTTGGGGTGGTGTAAACTTCCCTAGATTTAGGTCTTTTGGCCTGGCCCTTTTCTAATTCTTGTGCCCTTCTCCTCTGCCTCTGGTCCTTCAATTTCTGTGCAAACACCTGCATTCTTGCTATGTCCATATCTTTGTTTAAGGAAGCAATGGTGCAGTCTCTGACCAGATATGTGTCCAACCTATCCACATATCGATGGATCCTATCTTCCATTGTAGCAACTACATTAGGAGAATATCTTGCCATGGAATTAAATTGAAGGCTATACTCCTTCACGCTCATATTCCCTTGGTAAAGATTCAGGAATTGATCTGCACGGGCCTCCTGAATTTCTAATAGCAAATAATGGTCAAGAAATACCTCTTTGAATTCTTTTTAGGTAGTTGGAGAGGTATCAATACCCTTAGATTGTTTCCAATCTTCATACCACAATATAGAAACACCCTTCAGCCTATATGTCGCTAACTCGACAGCTTTTGTACCACCCACGTTCCTAACATTCAAAGTACGCTGAATCTGATCAATAAAGAATCCTCTCGAATTGTCTTGTTGTCTCAGTTGGCTGGGTATACCAACTACCCCCTCTACAGCCTTCCCTTTACCTTTGTTTTTCCTTGTTTTAGGCATACTTGTTGTACAAAATAATTTAGGGGTTAGAGACAATCAACCTATTACACTTCACTCTATGGCATGATCTATAGAATGAAAAGAAGTAACAACTCCTAAATGCCATGTAGCCTCCTACTTATAAATGTGGTGCATAATACATCGATAAATAAGATTCTACATAGACATGGCTTTGTAGACTCCCTAGGATGACCCATTCTGATACCACTTCTATCACGCCCCAAATTCCCATAGGGTGGACCGGTACCAGTTGCCGATAAGGCTCGGGAGAACCAAATTGTAACTATATACGTTCTGTACATATTATAAGGGGTTTCTATATTTGATATGCCTTTAAGTAGATAAACAGTGATAAAAATCCAAAAGGAAATGCATATGACTAGGCCGTTGGGGTCACACTGTCCAACGTGCGAGACATGACTTCACTGTGCTTTACATAGTCTATAAATCCTCTAAATAAAGAAAAATATCTAACAAGGATCGGGGTAGACCCTGCCTCAACAAACTGTGCAAGAAAAATATGTAAGCTCTAGACATGTACAAAGCCCTGAAGCAACCTGGAGCTTGATGACAGCAACTGAATATCTTGTACTCCTACTGGGAAGATCTACTAGCACCTGTACCAGTTGCATAAAATGCAGGTCCCCCATAAGGGACATTAGTATGTGATAATGTACTAAGTATGTAAGGCAGAATATATTGTATATAAAGTAACAACTCAAATGAAATCATGCATCTGTGGAAGATCAAGGACCACCCTTAGTTATGCTATGAAATCATGTATTTTACGTCCTTTATATCACTTTACCTTTACTATAAAATATGTACTGTGAAATCTGTGCACAACCATAATTATATGACCAACTGATCAGTGGTAACTATATCATGATCGTCCCTATGCTAGGTTCATAATTGAACCCCCTCGAGCTCCACCCATCAAACTGTATTGGGATCGTCCCTATGCTAGGTTCATAACTGAACCCTCTCGGGCTCCACCCATCAAATTGTATACTGTATCTTTCAATTACCTTTGAGATGATTCTTTTGGTGGCCATAATATTGGAGTTGTAAGACTGTATATGTAACATGTGACATGTGGATAATCACATAGGACAACACGATAGTGAAAAGAGTACGTTACTTAAATTATAAAATGCATATGAACAGGAATAATTTGTGAACTTTATTTTGTAGCAAGAACTCATGTAACTTGGTGTCAAAGTATCTAGGCAGGTTTGAATATACTATGCATGGAATCATATGAACATGTACAAAAGTGGAGACATGGTTAATAATTGTGTCGGAGTTGGTGAATGCCTTTATGTACCAAGGATAGATCTATATTTCATGCGAAGTGATACGAAATCAAGTAATCTTACATACCTCGTTGTACGAACTCGTTACTACCTCGAGATAACCTTACCTTCCTCCAAATACTTATCTACAACATATTAGAGTATAAACTAGCTTTAGAAGCCAATTAATACATCTTGGCATCTCAATCACATGGATTTTGGCGCTGCCTGGGGTTCCGGGCAGTAAGCGGGTGTTTATAAACCCAGGCGTATTCCTTTAACTTTTCCTTCCTTAATCATATTTTCTAATACACATTAGCATTTACACACCATGTACAGCCTATTTTAAGTCCATAACAGCCTTACAATAGCCCACAAAGCACAACATATCACAATTCCACACAATCTAAAAACGGACAGCATAACGTTACCTTCCTTCGCTACATTTTGACGTTGATAACTCCAAACCTATTCTAACTTTAACCAAACTATTCAAGCAATATTCATGCATACAACCAGCTATGAACCATTTTCAAAATAGCAACAAATCAGTTATTAAGGACATGAAGCAACAGCTTGCTCTCCAACAATCCACAAGTTCATACGAAGCACATAATTGTGATATCATATAATGACTCACTTTTGTGGATTGTAAAAGTAGTTAATCAGCCTTTTTACACTTCTGTAAAACCAATATTTGTTTTAGAATTAAGTACTAATACATAATAAAGCCATCTATCAAGGTAAAAACCACTTAACTGATAAGAAAAGTACACAAGAATCCTTAGTACACAATCTATACAGAAATTCCAGTACCAACATATTAACATATACTTCTTGTTTTTTCATACGAAAACTATACTAAACACATATGTAAACTTACTTAAAACTTACTTCAAGATGTAAGGCTTCTCCATGAACCCTAGCAGAGTTATTTAGCTACTTTGCACGGTGAAGAAAGAATAACAATAATGTTGGGAGAAAGCAGAAATTTTCCAAGTTAGAAGTGAATGGATATTTGCTGCTTATAACCCCTCTTTATACTACCACTTTGGCCGACCTTCTCTGGGTCTTTTGACCATATTACACCACACATTAGTAAGATACTTATCAAGCATCTTTTCCATTAAACTTGGTCCAAAATGGGTCCCCAAGTTGATGGACTTGGGCTCCCTATTTTGCCAACTTTTCTTACTTAATTTTGGGCCCAATTTGTTAAGTGTTTTGTATTGTCTTTGGGTTCTCTTTAATACCTATCTTGGGGTGAACATTTAGACAATTTATGATGCTAAAACATAGGTACAAGTTACACATTTAATATGGACTTTATTAAAAATCAAACTTTGACAATTTCTACGTCGAGCCTCGTCTCCGTTTAACTAGCGATTTTAAGCTAAGCAAGTAGGTGACTCACCTACTAGCTTCTAAGTCCTACAAGCATCTCAATTATATTACTTTATTTTAAGGCCATAGTCTCCTCAATTCAACACAAAACATGTATATACCCGACCCTCTTAAGCGTTAGACACACATATAGCCCATCAATGCGAGATTCGAGCATTTTTGAAAGTTAGCGTCAATTTGTCCAAATCATGCAATATTTCATTTGACTTGTGCTAGTATTGTAAGGTGTAAAGTGTTACAGCTTTGAGCTTGACTCTTTATTGACTGTTGTTTATTATGTTATGAAAGTTAACCTTAGCCCCTCTTGTCCCTATGTACTATTTGTTGTTGTATTTTATTTCTTCCGCGACTAAGGATGTGTAATGATATGTTAAGAGAATTGCTTGGGGTCCCTTTGGGTTCCTCATGAACCATGTCATGTCTATGCCCTAGGCTTGGGTCATGATAGTTCATGTACATTGCATGCCTTCACACTTAGTACATTCAAACATACTAACGTATACTTTTTGCCTATATGATCTAACCATGTAGGGATCAAAGATTACTTTCATCCATCGTACGACGGTCAACTTGGATCTTGAGATTTGCTTGTTGTGGTGAGTCTTATTTTCCAAGGACTAACCAACATTCCTCTAACTATGGTTCTTTTGTTTATGTTATTTACTTGGAGAGTGAGCGCGCGGTATGTCTTGGCCCCCATCTTATCTTATGACTAGAGACATTGTTTGACATCTTGTAAACTCTTTTACGTTTATATGCTAACTGTTGTATTTAGAGATTATGTTTATAGTTATGGCTATCTATTGATTATCATTATAAAGAAATGGCTATGAGTATTATTATATGTTTATATGTTATGATGTGAAAGATTATAAATCCCGAATTGCCCCCATAGAGTGAGACATACTTACCCGCCCTTTAGTATTATGTGCTACGTATTATGTGGATGCATGTTACTCCCTTTCCCTATGACATCCCCATAGCGTGCGTCCTATTTACCTGTCCCTTAGAATTATGTGTTTACTATTCATTTATGCTTTCAAATCAATGATGTGTGAATGGATACTATGAGGCTTGTTTGGCCACTCTCAAGTTCCTATTTGCCATGTCACTCCTAGGTCCCGGTCATGACAGTTATAGGTAAATTCAATAAGAGATAACTGATCATCCTAACTTTCTTTGAAATCAATCACACAAGCCTCAGCATATCTTCCAATATTTCTATGGGTCTTTCGGCTTGTGCATCCGTTTGAGGATGAACGGTACTAAGTTTCACCTTCATACCGAGGCCCTTTTGGAATGAGTTATGAAAATGAGAAGTAAATTTAGAAACCTTATCTAATATAATGAACAGTGGTACCCCATTTAACCTTACCAATTCTTGGATGTAAACTTTAGCATAATCCTCGACACCATAAGAGGTCTTCACTATCAAAACGTGGTCTACTTTCATCATTCTATACACATCCACCCATAGAGAGTCAAATTGCTTTCCAGTCCTTAGTAAATCCATGATGAAATCCATATTTATATACTCCCACTTCTTAGTTGGTATCTTAATGTCTTGAGTTAAACCACTGGGTCTTCGATGTTTTACTTTTACTTGTTGACAATTTGTGCACTTCATCACACACTTTGTTGTGTCTTTCTTCATGCCATTCCACCAAAACACTTCTCTTGTATCTCTATACATATTGGTTGATCACATATTAATAGAGTGCTTACAGATATGAGTTTCATCAAGCATATTCTCCCTTAGTCCATTTACATTGGACACACATAATCACCCTTGGTAACATAACACTCCATCTCCCCCTTATGTGAAGACCTCTATCTTTGGATCCATCACCAACTTCTTCAATTCAACCAAAGTAAGGCCAAGTCTTGTTTTGCTTTAACTTCCTCTATTATGGATAAATCCATCCCATTAGGGATCAACACGCCACAATTGCTCAAGCTATTCAACCTCACACCCAAGCGAGCAAAATGATTCCATTCTTTGACCAACTCCTTCTTTCCATTTTCCACATGGACCAAGATATCTGTACATATTGGTACTCAATGCATCATCTATGACATTAGCTTTTCTGGGATAATACATCATACTTATATTGTAATCCTTCAAAAGTTCTAGCTATGTTCTTTGCCCTAGATTCAGACTCCATTGGCTAAACATATATTTCAAACTCTTGCAGTCTGTGAATATGTCAATATATACCCCATAGAGATAATGTCACCGATTTTTCAATGCAAACACAATGGCCAACAACTCATGATCACGTGTTGGATAATTTTTTCATGCACCAGTAATTGCCTTGAAGCATAGGCAATGACCTTTCTATCTTATATCAAAACACAACCCAAGACTATATTTGAGGCATCACAATACACAACAAAACCATTCAGACCTTAGGGTGATATGAAAATAGGAGTCGTAGTAAGACAATCCTTCAACAATTGGAAACTCCTTTCACATTCATCTAACCATTGGAATTTTACCTTTTTTTGGCTCAACCTTATCAAAAGAGAAGTAATAGAATAAAACCCCTCAAAAAATCTTATATAATATTCGTCCAAACACAAGAAGCTCCTAATATCAAATGAAGACAATGGTCTAGGACAATTCTTCCCGCCTCTGTCTTCTTTGGATCAACTCTAATACCATCACACAAAATAATATAACCAAGGAAAGTTACCTCTCTTAGAAAAAAATTCACACTTACTAAACTTTGCAAAGAGTTGTTAATCTCTCAAAGTTTGCAAGAAATCCTCAAATGGTCTTCGTTCTCCTTTAGATCCCATGAATAAACAAATATATCATCTATGAACACCACCACAAATATGTCCAAATACGATTTGAAAACCCTATTCATTAAATCTATGAATATGGTTGGGGTATTTGTTATGACCAGAGATCAATCTTACAAAAAGTAACTTGCACCTTGTAATTGATCAGGAAGGTCATTAATACCTGGTAATGGATGTTTGTTGTTGATGGTTACCGTATTCAATTGACTATAATCCACAAACATCCAAAGCGAATTATCCTTCTTCTTTAGAAACAATATGAGAGCACCTCATGGAGACACACTAGGCCTTATGAACTATTTATCAAATAAGTTATTTAATTGTTCCTTCAATTCTTTCAATTTCTCTGAAGCTATTTGCTATGGAAGTGTAGACATAGGCTAGTGTCGATTAAGATATCCATACCAAAATTAATTTCCATAATGGTAGGAATACCAGGCAAATTATTGGAAAAAACATGAATAACTCATTAACTATAGGGAGTGAATCAAGAGTAGGAATATGGGACTCATCATTATCCATTTGTTTTATGAGCATCGTGGCCTTGCATTCAGTCTTTTCAAAATTTGACAACACCAAAGGTGAATGTGTTTATGCGAGCCCACAAGTCATCCACCAAAGAAGGAGCAAACTTAGAAAACTTGAGGGCATATTTCCTCACACTCATACCACCTTGCTTCAAGTTCATGAATCTCATCACCTTGGGTTTCCTTAGTTCAAGTGCGGAAAAATGTTCAAGAAAGGCAACCTTGAACATCGCCTAACTAGTATGTCCTTCTTTAACTCTTCAAACTTTCATTGAGTGAACCAAAGTTGTGCAACTTTTTTAAGTTGATACGCCACCAATTCGACCTTTTTCTTGGAAGATACCCTTATTATCTCTACCACCTTATCCATATTATCAATGAAATTTTGTAGATCTTTGTCAGACTTGGAATCATGAAATGTTAGGGGATTCATCCAAGCAAAATCTTTTGTTTTTGAAGCCGAAGTAGGAGTCCTTAGAAGAGCAACGACTTTAGCCAACATAGTGATAGCGACTCTAAACTCATCATTGGATACTTAGTCCTTTTGAGGGATTTGAGGGCCTTGAGGAGCTAGAGGAACTTGTTCTTTGTTAGAATTACCTCCCTTAGGCAAAAGAACATGTCGTGGATCCATTTCTAAAATTGTTAAAAGATAAGCATTAGGATACAAAAGCTTTGAAGGCACGACATAGATCACAAAACAAGAGAAGTTTCGTAGATGTCTTATATCCTCATATTCATTGAGGTTGCGTGCTTCACACCAATGAAAACCACTCTAATAGGCATGGAATATTGGACTCCCTAACATGCTTTCACATCTTACACTCTAATACAACTTTTGTCACAACTTGGACCTAGGGCCTAGCAGCGATATGGCAAATGTGACACTCAAAGATATGATATGCCAGCCTCATATTGATATTATAAGCATTGATACTATAAAATAGGCATACATAAAATAATTAGCAAGCGGAAATGCATAAAACTAAGAACATCATAGTTTCCCTAAGGGGAATATACATGTCTCTACATCATATGATCTTGGCGGGGTATAGAAAAATAGCTTACTAGCTCTCCCACAAGATACACATAAAAAAATGATAAAGTTTTAACATATAGAATATCATAAATGGGCTTGGTCCCAAAGCATGAAAATTCACCAATAATCTTCAAGCTTGGAATTTGAATCTAGCATCATAACGGAATAGTCACTTCATCATCTATCCCTAGATGGTTTGATTATGTCGATAAAATACATGCATTAGTATGTGGAATGTACTAAGTATGTAGATATTCCATGAAATAAAGGACATCACAATATTATTTTAACATAGAAAATCATAATCAATAGAATATGGACATAATATGCATGAGCAATGAAAGTTAAAATCATGAGAAGAAGCATTATTAAATACATTCATACCCTTAACAAACATATGTCAGAATAAGACCATAATCGACATATAAGACCATGTAGTCTATTACTTGGAATCTTGATATTCCATTTACACCAAGCGAAAGAGGAGTCTACTCTGCCATGGTAGAGTCGATTCTCACCCTATAGGCTCTATCCTACCACAGTGAGATGAACCCGCCCTTTAGGCTCTATTCTAGCACGGTAGTATCCATTAAAAACTATATGGATCCATTAGCATACTTTTAAGGCATACATAATAAACATCATTCCTATAGTGACACATAGCTATGAATCTATAGAATTTAGTAATGCCCTCTCGGTGCTAAGTCAAGTCCCAAAGAATATATAAATCATGCATAAATAGATCTTTCAACGTAGTTCATACTTCATTAAAATATACTTTTATAGTTCGGAAAATAGTCATCATAATATTTCATGAAAACATCTTATATAATAAAAATAGTCCATCTACTTAGCTTTTCATAACATGTGGGTAGACATTCCCACATTATAATCGTCATTATAAACATTAGGTTTTTCATCACCCTCCATACCGTAGCATCATTATCATTATAAAACATGGTTATACATACTTGAGAACATAAATATGAAAATATATGACTTTATCATAAGAGACTAGGGCTAAGTGTGGGATCATGATCAAGAGAGTCAAAATCGTGCAATTAGGTGAGATTCATTGGGGAAAATATGCATTTCAAATTAATTTAGATCATTAGTAAAGGAACCTACATCACAACAGTTAGACCTAATCATGCATACATGAAATCACACACTTTTGCTTGAACATCATATAAATCATATAATTCTTCATAATTGAGAATTGGCCAAACCTTCAAGCACTAGATATAGTGGAACCCTTGTTCTAGAGAGAAAACTATTTGAGAACCATTGGGATAACTTTTGAGGAATAAAGTGCAAGGAACCAAATCTTGTGAGACGTTGTTAATGCTTAAAATTTACTTTTCAAAGGTCTATGATTTATGTAGGTGCTTGTGTATAGTGTTGTGTGGCTTAAGAAAGGATTTTAGGCTTGGTGGCCCTCCAAGATACGTAGCATAAGCCATGGTCCTCACCACTAGCCATAGAATGGTCCCTTGGTAGGTGCCCCAGCATTGAAGCCAAGAAATTGGCTAAGCCAGCCTCAAATAGACCTTGTATATGTTGTCGACCCTCCATTCTCATGGTTGGGTCTTATGAAGGCCTAGTACCTGAAATTTTATAAGTATCAAAGTACCATCTCGATAATGAGGCACCTACCACAGACACTTGTACAGTCCATGGATCTTTGTACTGCTTGTGAAGAGCTTTATTGGATGTGCCCAAGTTATCTTTCATGCTCCATTAATTTTGGGCTAGTAATCTAACCTCTCAAATAAGTATCATACCTTCCATATCACTCCATGCACTCCATAACACTTAGTTCCTCATTCACTCATTCAAAACACTCTTCGAATCCTCCTTTCAATGTCTAATCGAATGATCTCCGTGGAACCTTCAAGCTCAAGATAAACTCAATTTAAAACCTTCAAATATAGCTTATGTATGATGTTTAGGAAATCGTGGGTCTTCTACATCAAGCCAATCTCAAATGTATTCCATTTGCTAAGTTATTCATATGAATCAGTATAAGGGACAACTTTAAATGGTCATATCTCCTTGTACAAACAGAATTGGGTGTCCTACAACCAACCAAATTGAAGATCTTTGTATTAATTACCAATGCAGCACCTAGTTTTACCCAATTTTGAGTTTGGATCAAGAAGTTATTCTTATTTTTGTAAAGCCCATTTGTGCAGGGCATTGTTGTGTTCCCTCCGTTTTTGCTAAGGACATTACCACAAGCACTTGTACGGTCCGTGCAAGCTACCCTGGTACGTGGTGATTCTTACATTATGAAATCCTACAATTTTTGATAAAAGTTCTACCATGGATACTTTATACTGTCCGTGCAACTTTGTACGAAACATGATGCTCTTTCACGAGACCCATGGACACTTTTTAAAGTCTACTTCATTAGTGTTTTTTTTATTTTTGGTTTATTCTAAATATCCTGTAGGACCTTGGAACCTATCTCAAATCCTTAAAAAGACCTATAATCTTTCATTCTTATTCATTTCATTCATTATAATTAGAACACTTGAAGTCTCTCTTTTAAGAACTCCTCTAAATAAGTGTACCATTGGAGATTCAACTTCGAGCTCAAGGAAGGATATTTTTGACTAATCAATTTCTTCTTAATTATTCTATATATATAAGGTATATGGGATCAATTCATGGTCCCTTTCAACCATGAATAACCCTAACACTTTTTACTCCTTGATTTATGAATTTCAAGCTTACTTTGAATATTAGTCTTTTAAATTAATGTTGATTTGATTAAATCGAGATGTGAGCTATATTTAATCGATGTTCTAAAAGTGATTTAATCCCTAATATGTTGAATTTTATTTATATTATGAGTATTCGAATATGCATGTCCCTTTAAATGTTGAATTTATGCAATGGTAACCTCAAGTACGCTTTAGTTGTGAATTTCTCCATGTATTTACTTTGATTTCATGTTATAATATTATTTTAAATATGAATCTCTATATATATGTTATTTTCTCATCAATCATGGCATATGCCTACATGATCATTGATTTTCATGAAGTTATGAAGTGGGTTAAGACCCAATTATGTTATGACTATGTTTTTGAAACAAGTATGGGTATGACAAGAATGTGATCATATAATATCTATGATATGGCTCTTTGAGTAATTATGGGTGTTTACATCAACAGTACAAGTATGAATGAGCTATTCCAATGCATGAAAGTATGACATGAAGTATGATTTGACTTTTTAGCCAAGTATGCATGATTATGAAGTATGTTTGGCTTTTAAGCCTAAGTATACATTGTTATGATTTGAAAGGTCTCATTCTTATTTTAAAAGCATGTATATGTATATTTATTACTGTGGGATAATGACTTAGCACCAAATAAAATTGTAGTAAGGAGGGATATCGCCAAGGTCCTCTACTCTTTCTCATTAACTATGTGCCAAACATAAGTTCATGTTTATGTCCCTTTGTGGATGATTATTTTATGTATAAAAAAATCTATACCAAAATGGTATGTCCCATAAGGTGAGGTTACTTCTCTGAAATGATAGGCCCATAAAGATAAGTATGGACTACTTTTACCAACTAGACCACCCTTTCTTTGATGTAGTATATACATCAGAATTCCAAGTAATAGCTCGCTTGGTTTCTTATATGTCAGTTGATGTCACATCTCTACTATGTTAAAGTATTATGAAATTTTATGCATCATGAAATTCATGGCATATTGATATATTACTCTTCCTTGTATATATACTTCTTTCTATATACGTATGCTTATCATCTAACTCTTAATGCAGGTTTAATGAGTTTATATGCATTGCTTGCCCGCATACTTAGTACATTCAAACATACTAACATATACTCATTGCCTTTATGATCTAACCATGTAGGAACTGGAGATTATCTTCATCCACCCCTTGACTGTTAGCTTGGATTGTGAGAGTTGCTTATGATGATCCTATCATCCAAGGATAAGCCACCTTCTATCTACCTATTATGTTATTTCCACTTATGGCATTACTTTGAGGTTGAGCTCAAGAAATCTCTTTGCCGTCATCCTGTTCTATGACGTAGAGGCATTCTATGTTAATTCATGCAAATTCGAATCCCTATGAAATTCCCATAGAATGAGTCATACTTTTTGGTTCTATATAACTATGTGTTTATTGCTTTATTATGCACTTACCAACTTATGATGTGCATGTGGATGTTATGAGGCTTGTTTGGAGATTCTCGCGTTCCCATTCGCCATGTTACTTCTAGGTGCTAGGCTCGAGTCATGACATAAATACTTTGATTGATTTAGAAATATAACTTATGAGTTTTAGGTTAGTTAATGTAGTTAGTACAGCCAAAACAATATAGTTATATACTTAGATGAGTTAAAAATGTCAAAAAAAACCTTCATTAAAAACGGTTGGAGCCGTCTATGAGACCCTGTGTATAGTTGTGGTTCAACCTATGGATTGTGACTTGGCTCATAAAAATATGCTCCAATGAAGTGGAGCTACTATATTTTGCACATTTTCCACGAACATGCAGGACGACCTGTCGTTAATTCTACGGGTCATAAGTTACGTTATACAACTGTTCTAAACTTAGAAAAATTTAGGCCTTGTAGGACTCCTTTCAATAACACCTTTGAAAGGTTGTGGTTCCATTTACATTCAATCATATTAATTTGTAAATTGATTCCAAAGATTCTTCAATTTTCAAATTTCACTAAACTCAAATGTCGAACCTACCTATGACCTATAGATCCTTCTACATCCGTAGACTGGCTCATAGGATGAAACCAATACTAAAATCGTCAACTTTCAATTTTCCAAGCTCATAATCATGAGAAGTGTTATACCCTATCTGTAACCTCCCTGTTAAGGTTCATCTGACCATTTCCATCTCTCCATCTAGCACTATTTTCCTATACCTAATTCTCGGGTGGCAATGTAAAGGCCAGTTGAGAACTCATGACTTAATTTCTCATGTAGTACGCCTTTTAACTATAAGCACCTTTGTATGAAACACTATCATCACATCACAAACAACACCTATAACATTAATACTTTTTCGACCACCAACGGTTACATGTTTTGTCTAAAGAACAATTGAGTCAATATTTTGGCCAAGTTTCATCTCTCTTTTGATCTTTGGCTAATTATTCCTTGGATGGTCCTTGTTTAGTAGAGGAAGCGAGGTCAGATCTTGCATACCAAGCTTTATTTATCTTAGTCATATCATCTAACAACTCACAAGAAGTAGCAAATGTTCGTTTCATAATTCCTTCTCTTGCCAACTGGTCTGCTACACCTTTGTTGACAACATCCAAATTTCCATAAAAGAATTTCAAAAAAGGTGATCCAATACTCCATGATTTGGGCATTGGAGTACAAGTTTCCAAAACCTATTTCATGCAGAAATTCACCATTAATTCTTTTAAAATTCTTGATACTTCTCTGGAGTTTAACTATCTTTAAGGAGGAAAAAATCTCTCAACGAATGCATCATGCAATTCCTTTCATTGTGTAATTGAATCTCTAAGAATTTCAGCCAACCATCTTACAACCTTTCCCGTTACGGAAAAAGGAAAGAACATCAGCCTTATAGCCTACGTTGTGACATCTCGGATGTTAAATGGCAAGCAAACATCTACAAAATTTTGTAGATAGTCGTGGGGGTCTTCATGGGCTTGATCTCCAAATAGCCCCTTTAGCTGAAGTAGTTAGTGCTCATGACTTGAAACACAGTATTTCCAGCTAATAGGGGTAATTAGATTACACTTGTACTACCCATTTGATCGTAATTGACATTGTAGAATTCATTTACCTCTCCTGCATTCACACCAAGGACACTTCTAGTGCAATCCATTATTTTACCTAATTAGAAGCATCATAAACCAGAAGAAAAGTAATAATAAAGTTCTAACTAGAAGTACTAAGTTCAAACAAAAACTTAAATCAAGAGCCAGCACTTAATGAACTCTCAATCCTGCTTCACTTTTAAAAATAGGGATAATCGTTACCAGCATAATAACTTAACTAAAAGTTGGGGTTGAATCCCATAGGAAATGGTAGTTCAAGAGGTGAAGTGATGAGTTGAACTAGGCATTTGTAGCATTGAATGTGGGGGTTGCAAGTAAATTAAAGCTACAGTTCAGCTAACAACAGTTCTAAAATGCAAATTAACAATAATTTAAGAGAAATATTGAAGATAAGTGAATATGGGACACGGACTACTTAAATGAGTCTAACTACTTGATTGTTCAAGTTAAGATTATGTAAGTAAGCTAGATTGCTGGCAACCACTACCTCATTCACGACAGCAATAGTGTATCATATGAACCTTTTACGACTTCACATGCAAATCACTCAAGGACATGCCTGGCCTAAGCAACTATGAAAACATATCCTAAGATTTTAGCCATTGAACCCAAGTTTATGGCATTCAACTAAAACCTCATAAGATTTCTAGCTAATACACTTGCTACCTACTCCAATCACTCGAATTAATGCAATATTTAGAGATCTAAAGTAAACCTAGATTTTAGAACCTCCAAATTATAAGTCAAACATACAAACAAGTGTAAACTCACTCTGATCAATATCAAAATAGTCAAAATACCAAATCTAGTTAAGAACTGAAGAATCCATATTATGTACGCACCCTCAACGTTGGGGTTTTAGCCATATGTGTTCAAAAATTTTACAATAATACTATAATTTGTAGCTAAGAATGTGGGTAATATGTATTACAAGAGAAAAGATGAATTTATTCTACTATCTCTTCAGTTTCTCCTCCCCAAGATTAAAAATCGCAAAACACTTATACTTGTTCAGCTAGATATTCCTATGTTCTCTCTCTCTATCTTTTTCTATCTCTATATGGTATACTGTAGAAATCTAAATGTTATGTACAATATCCTTTCCCAAAACTTTTTAGCGTCTGTGAAATTTACTCACACTTTGTGCACCACATCACCATTCGACAATCAAGGTCGGCTATCATCAAGCACTTCAGTGATGCACCAAATGGGCACTTGACCACCTTTTCCTGCATCTCCTGAAGGCTTTAGTCTTTATAACTATCATAAATGTCTTTTCAATTGTCAATTGATGATGCACATAACTTCAACATTACCACCTTTTTGTCATGATCTTGGGGGTTTGAACACTACAATATTAAGTGATCTTAGTTTTCCTTCAATGATCCATCGAATGAGTCAATGATATCGCTTCTGACTGTCTTTTTGGCATTTTTTTCTCCTTTTTTATGTTTTGTTAAGTGTTGTCCACCTATGCACTTTTACCTTTATTTCTAGTATAAAACACTCATATTAATCAACATATGAATCATGAAGCACATCAAATATAATATTTCTTTACATGCTAAGCTCCAAATGATTTCAAGATATGGACTCATCAATCACTCCTTTACTTGCCATAAAGTTTGATGTGTTTCACAAAGTCTTTATAGAACCTTGTTCAATTTATAATCCAATTGTTAAGGAAATCCTAACCAAGAAAGATTATAGAAATCTTCCCATATCGGTTTTCTATAAAGTCTTTCCATGTGACCTTGTTGAACTTGAAATGATCAATTTTGATGTTATTCTTTGAATGGATTGGTTGCATGCCTCATGCTTCTATTGATTGTAGAACCCATAGACTCACCTTCTATGTTCCTAATGAGTTCATCCTTTAGTGGAAGGGAACAAATTTGGTGTTCAAGGGCAAGATTGTCTCGTATATTAAGGCTATGAAAATGATTTCTAAGGGGGATATATCATATTGTCGGGGTTATAGATGTTTAGTCTGAGGCTCCTACTCTTGATTTGATTTCTATAGTTAATAAATTCCTCTAATGACTTGTGTTAAATTCCTCCCAAAAATGAAAATTGACTTTGGCATTGATCTTTCACCTGACACTCAACCTATTTCTATACCTCTATATCAAATAACCCTGGTAGAGTTAAAAGAATTGAAGGAACAATTAAGGAACATGCTTGATAAAAGGTTTATTAGGCCTAGTTTGTCTCCATGTGGTTCTCCCATTTTGTTTGTAAGAAAGAAGGATGGTTCAGTTTTGATTTGTATGTATTATTAACAATTAAACAAGGTGAATATCAAAAATAAATATCCACTTTCGAGGATAGATGACCTACTTGTTAAGATACAAGGTGAAAGTTAATTCTCTATGATTGATCTTTGGTATGGATATCATCAATTGAGGACAAAAAAAAGATGGCATACCAACGTCGTCATTTAGAACTAAGTATGATCATTTTGAATTCTTAGTTATGTCATTTGGGCTAATAAATTCGTCCGTCGCTTTTATGGATTTGATGAATAGGATTTTCAAATTGTACTGGGAAATTTTATAGTTGTGTTCATAGATGAAATATTAGTCTATTCACAGAATGCAATGAGCATCAGGATCATCTACAACTTGCGTTGTAAACATTGAGACATAGACAACTTTTTGCCAGTTTGTCAAGTGTGAGTTTTCGCTAAGGGAGGTAGAATTTCTTGGTCACATAATTTTTTAGGATGATATTTAGAGTTCATCTAAAGAAAATGGAGGCAGTGAATAATGGACCTTGACCATTGTCTCCTTCCAACATTAGGAGCTTTTTAGGTTTACTCAGATATGATCGAGGATTTGTTGAAGGTTTTTTTTTCCATTGCCTCTTCTTTGACTATGTTGATCTAAAAGAAAGTAAAATTTCAATAGTCCAATGAATGTGAGAAAAGTTTCCAAATATTGAAAGATCTTTTTACTTTAGCCCTTTATTTTGATGTTGCCGAAAGAACTAGATAGCTTTGTTGTTTATTATGATACCTCACACATATGTTTGGGATGTGTGTTGATGCAACATGAAAAAGTCATTGCCTATGCCTCAAGGTAATTAAAGGTACATAAAAGTAACTATCCAACTCATGATCTTTAGTGGTTGGCCATTGTATTTGCATTGAAGATTTTATGACATTTTCTCTATGAGTGCTCATGGACATACTCACTGACCACAAAAGTTTGCAATATGTTTTTAGCCAAAGAGAGTTGAACCTAAGGAAATGAAGGTGGTTGGAGCTTTTAAAGGACTATGATTGCATAATATGTCACCCTGGAAAGGCTAATGTAATGGCTAATGCACTTAGGAGAGTGTCTATAAGTAGCATTGCACATGACGTGGATATGAAGAAAGCGCTAGTTAGAGAGGTGCACCATTTAGCTCGTCTAGGTGCAAGGTTTAATTGCTTAAGCCATGGTGGTGTACTATTAAAAAAGGGTAGAATCATCATTAATAGAGAAGGTTAGAGAAAAACAAGGCATGGATCCTACTTTGGTAGAATTGAAGATGTTGGCAAGGGGGAGTTGGAATACTTCGTTACCAAAGGTTATTATGTGTCCCTAGTGTAGATGGTCTAGGGTAAAAGATACTTGATGAGGTTCATAAATCTAAGTGTTCTATTTTTTGTGATCCAGCAAAATGTATAGAGATTTTAGAGAAGTGTATAGGTGGAATGGTATGAAGAAAGACAGGAAAGTGTGTGATCAGATATTTAAATTACCAACAAGTGTTGTTAGAACACGAAAGAGCAAGTGGTTTGGCTCAAGGAATTGATATTCTTACTTGGATATGGGAGGAAGTGAATATGAATTTCATTATGAGTTTATCAAAGCTAGGAAGTAGTTTTACTCAATATGGGTGATTATTGATTAGAATGACAAAAATAGACCATGTTTTGGCGATGAAAAATTTCTATGTTTTGGCGATGAAAAATTCCTATAAAACTGATGATTATGATAAGGTTTACATTCAAGAATTCATAAGGTTGCATGGGTTATCGTTGTCCATAATATTATATCGTGGTGCCCAATCTACTTCTCATTTTAGAGATCATTCCAAAAGGCCCTTGGAACAAAGATGACGCTAAGTATTGCATTTCATCCTCAAAAAGATGGGCAGGATAAAAGAATAATCCAAACTTTGGAAGATATGTTGAGGTCTTGTGTGCTTGATTTCATAGGTGGTTGGTATGATCACTTACCCCTTATTGAATTTAGTTACAATAATAGTTTTCACTCGAGTATCAAGATGACACTATTTGATGCTTTGCAAGATAAATGGTGTAGGTCATTAATAGGATAGTTTAAAGTTAGAGAGATATCCTTATTGGACCAGATTTTGTATACCATGCTATGGAGAAGGGAAGGTTATGCGGGAAAGGTTGAAGGATTCCCTAAGTCATCAAAAGTCATATACCGATTTTAGTTGATTAGATGTATTTAAAGGTTTCACCTATGAGAGGAGTACTGACTTTTGGAAAAAAGGATAAATTGAATCCTAGATATGAGTGTCCTGATGAGATTGTGAAAACAATTAGGAAAGTAGCTTATGAACTAAATTTTCCTATAGAGTTATCTATGGTTTATCCGATGTTTCATGTGTCGATGTTGAGAAAAGTCATGGGTAATCTTAATTCTTTTGTTCCATTGAAGGGCATGATTATTGAGGAATATTTGACCTATGAAGAATTACTAGTTGACATTTTGGACCGGCAAGCGAAGAGATTGAGCAATAAGAAAGTGCCCTCTATCAAAGTATTATAGAGGAACCAACAAGTTGAGAGTGCTACCTCGGCAGATGAAGTGTATATGATGAAATGATATTCTTATTTGGTTTCTTCTATTCAAGCCTAAGGTATCTAAATATGACTTATTCTTCCAAACTCTCATGAATACGTGCTTCTTTTTCATATTACAAGCATGCATGCATGATCATGAGATGATATTTAAATGACATTTGATGAATATTTTCAATGATTTGATGAAAATGATGATTAAGTTGCATTTTGCATGCATGATAGGTTATTGGTTATATTTCTATCTACTCAAGCTTTATTTTTGTCTCATTTGATGATAAATGATCACAGGGAGGAGATATTGTAACACCCCTCATGTTGAAATGCCTGAAAAATAGAAAGTTGAAGAAATTTTGGAACTGGGTTGTTATCATGAGTCAGTCTATAGCTCATAGATTAAACCACTGGTTGTAAACAGGCTTCACTATAAAGGGCTAGAAGTTGGTGAAATGCTTTGGCCACTGGAAGTCATACTACGAGGTACATTATGAGTTTTACCTATGAATATGGCTCATAGACTGGATCATGAAAAGGACCCTAAAGGATGAAAATATTTCTAAGTCTGGAAGGTATCTACGAAGGTTATCTACGATCCGTAAAAGAGACAATGGACCATATTATGGGTTCGAGGTTTGAAGGTAAAATTTTCTGTAGCTAAAATTTTTTGGCAGGCACTATACAAGGTCTAAGTACAACTCGTAAACATTGGCTCATCGATGGGTCTAGTAGTTTTTAAATGGAGGGCTTAATTTAACTCCTAAACTATGTCATTTCAACCCTCCTAACTAACTTAACCAACTCTATACTTATAAAACCGATTCCTAATTATTTTTTTTCATTCCCTCTAAAAACTCCTCTCCCAAATACTCAAATTTTCTTTCTCTAAAGAAGGACTCCATTGGAGCAAGGGTTTCAACTTTTGCTAAGAATTTCAAGGTCTACTCATCTCAATTCTAAAGCTTCACACTTGAGGTATTTAAGGTTTCATTCATGGATTAGATTCATCCATGAAGCCAAACTCAAATCTTCTTTTTCTCAAAGTTTAAGCATGGATTTGTCTCGGATTTTTTCGTGATAAAATTCCAAATGATTGGATTATGATTATTATATGATTATTATACTTAAATATGCATGAAACATGAATTATGAGGAACTACATAATTTTTATGATTTTCAAGTGAATGCAGTGATTGCAAATGATGATTAGGGCTTGTTGAATTGTTCAGGGTTCCTTTACTAATGACCTAAATTGATTTCTAATGTATGATTCTCACATGAATTTAATTTAATTGCATGATTTTAGCTCAATTATTATATGAACCCACACATATCCCTAATTTCCTATGAAAAAGTTATGAAAGTATGCTTTAATCGTGATGACGATGCTATGATGAAGTGGGTTACTTAAGACCCTAATATTTATGAAATGATGACAAGATGGGAAGAATATCTACACCATATGCACAGTTATAAAGATGGACTATTCCTATTATATGAGATGTTTTCATGAAGTTATGATGCCTATTTTACATGCTATGAAAGAATGATTTTGATAAAGTATGAATTATGTTAGAAGATACGTATATGAATTATTATATATTCCATGGTATTTAACATTACGTCAAATGAGCTTGTTTGAGGGGGACTATCCCCAAGGGTTCTTATATTAATCCTCAACTCTGATACCTATGTGTTACCGTAGGTTTATGATTATGTGCATATAAAGGTTAGCTAATAGATCCATATTACATTATGTTCATATGATACTCAACATGCTAGAGTTAAGCCTTAAGGATGGGATCTTTATTGGCATGATCAAGCCTAGGGTCTGGGTGTGACATAGTGAATGGGGAACACAAAGGGACCCCAAACAAGCCTCTTAAATATATATAGCTCATCCTTGGTTGAGGAAGCATAATTATACATCATGCAAGTAATTCTAAGGGAAGCGTGACTTTGGAATCAAGCTATGGGGATGGTATAAGGGAGAGGATGAGAATGAATACACAACAAATAAAGACTAAGAGATGGGTAAGTATGACTCACACTGTGGGATAATAGGATCTTAGGACTTCGATCACATCATCAATATTCGACAACACATAAAAGGGGAATAAGGATCAGGGGAAGTCTTTCATAATTACATAAGCAAAAAGGATTCAAACTGATAACATATATATCCATATCAAACAACACCTCTAACATGAGTGAAAAGGGGCCAAAACATTTCCCGGGCTCACCATTAAAAGATAAATATCCATAAATAGGTAAGGCTTAATAAAAGTGTGGAAAGAAAATGGATGTTGTCCCCAAAATGGTGGACTCACCTGTAGTAATCTTCAATCGATCAACTGGCCACGTGGAAAAGGAGGATGAATAGGAGCTTCGGTCCCGATTTGGTTAGATCATGTAGGCAAAAATATGCGTTAGTACTTGAAATCTATTAAGTATATGGGATGCAATGCAATAAGGGGACATAATCCATAATTAAATAATATGCATAATCATAATCAACAAATATAGGCTCGATATAACATGAATGGTTAATACCTAGTTAAAGCAGGCATGAGGAATCACCAAGATACATTACATATCATACATAGGTAGGGAAGGACCACAACCGATACATAAGACCAAGCAAGCTACTACTTCAAATCCTAATGTTCACTCCATAGTGGACAATGATGTTCACTCCATAGTGGACAAGGATGGTCTACTTTGCCAAGATTAGCCAAACACTTACCTTATGACATAGCCTTTATGGGAAGTTCCACCAAACACTCTTACCTTATGACATGGCCTTTTTGGTAGGTTTCACAAATATTATTACCTTATATCATAGCCTTTGTGGTAGGAATAAGCCCATATAGGGAGTCAATAACATGAACATATGATGGCACGTAGTTTTTGGATAATGGGAAACTACCAAGGTCCTCTTAGTGTTAGGTCATAATTTCATAGAATACTTAAATCGTAATTATAGTCATTGTATGCATTATCTCAAAATATCACAATATCATTATTGGAGTAGCTCATTGAACAAAGTCTCATGGCATCAAAAATAGGGCTCCATAGCATGCATAATATTCATATCATACTCATGAGCTCATAACATACTTCTTGGCCCCTTAATATTCAGAACATGCATAATTTACATATGTTTCCACAAGACTTTCATCTCACAAATAGTTTGGCATATAACTTTGATAAAACAAAATAGTAGGTGTACGTACATTTGCTAAAAAGCATGCTATTCGAGAGTAAATAACATAAGAAGAGTAAATTTGAGTCATTTGAGAATTATCAAAGCAACCCACCAAAAGCAAAGTTAAGGTTGGTTAGGGCATCATTAAACTCTCTTTTAAATCATATATTTTACATGCAATATCTTTGCATAATAGTGTACAAAGGTATAACATCATAAATTACTCCATAATATCATTATATAAAAGAGTTCATGCAACTACCATAAGTCACCCATGACTTGAAAATGGATGAAGAAGAGGGTTGGTTGAGCTTTGTGGAAGAAAGGTCTCCACAAATCAAAACCCACATACCTTGGTGTGATTGGAGATAAAAATATATGAAGAGAATCTAAAACCCTAGCTTCGAATCCTTTCTTGAATGCCTTGAGAAAACATGGGAGTGTTTGGGAGGAGTTTGGGACTTAGGATATTTTAGCATGAATTGGAGTGGAGTAGTTTAGGGTTATATAAGCAGGAAAGGGCTTAATTGGAGGCTTAAATGACGTAGAATAGACTTAGATGTTAGCAAATGTCAAAATTACCCCTTCTAAAAATCCTCCAGACCAAACCATAAGACCCCGATTATGAGTCGTGATCCAGTCTATGGGCCATGAAAAGGGGTCTCGTCCTGTTAATTTTTAGACCCTCTAAAACTCAAACCATGACACCAAACCTATCAATCAATCTACGAGTTATCTTTTTGTCAGGATATCAAACTTTCACAAGCCCTTTTTCCCACCAAGTCTTCCCATCATTCTACGAGCACAAGATATGGCCCTTGGTTACCTTTGTGCATTGGTGGCTCTCCCAACCTGATCTACTAGAATTGTACCCTTTGGTCCCACGAACCCATGTACAACTTGTTTCCTATTTGATGATTCATACACCCCATCGTGAACTCCACTTACACTAAGTAAATTGTCCAAAACCCTCTTTCTTATACACTTTTATGCCTTCCAACATATGGGGTCTTACATTTATGTTTATGTGACACTCATCGTTCTGGGATTAAGCCTAAAGGGTGGGGTCAAGTCTACCTTGGCAAAGTAGACCCTACTTTTGTTTGGTATAGAGGGAACATGAGGATTTCATGTAATAGTATGCATGGTCTTTTTATCAGTTATGATCTTACTACCACGTATATATATGATACGCTATGCAAGGTTTTATGATGCTTCCACTCATGCTTTTAAACATGCATTGATCATTCATATCTTATCCTTATTCTACTGTTATGATTATTCATATTGATATTGCATTATGATGTTTCTTTTATGCGTGGCATACCTAATACTTAGTACATTTCACGTATTAACGCATACTTCTTTGGCTATATGATCTAACTATATAAGGACCAGCGATGACGAGACTATTCCTTCATTGTGTGGGTAGAATTTGTTTGTTCTTTGAAGATTGTTGGTGAGTTTCCATCCTTGGGGAACAAGGCTTGTTCATGTTATACTTTTGTATGTTGAAACCTTATCATTTCATGCTATTCTATCTAGAGGATGAGCTAGTGGCATGTTCTAGACCCCACCAAGGTCTGTGATGTAGAGGAATATTTTGGATATTATGATATTGTATTTCCCCTAAGGGAAATTATAACTCTTTATTGCTATGTTCCTCTTGCCTACTCTCTTATGAATTTCTTATTTTACCTTATGTATTCTTACGTTATGAACAAGAGGTGGATGAGGTGGCTTAGGGTGTTATATTCGTTATGTCACTACTAGGCCCTAGGTTCAAGTCATGGAAAGGACCCTAAACAACTATTTTAGATTTCTAATGTGAACAAAACTTGAGCAACTCCCTTCAGTCGATAAGCCGCCAACTCCACCTTCTCTTCGGATGTTATATCCATTATCTCCCACCACCTAGTAGACCTTATCAATGAACTCTTAAGGATATTCATTCACTATGGACCCATAGAAATCTTAGGGAATTCATTCTTGCAAAGTTTGTCACCCTAGAAGCTGGGGTAGGAGCATTAGGAGAAATGGCCACTTGATTAGCTTGAGTAGCCATAGTTTGGGCAACATAGTGATGGCAGCCCGAAACTCTGCATTTGTCACTTGGTTGGCTAGAGGATCTTGTAGAACTTGAGGAGATGGAAGAGCTTGGACCTCATTAGCATCGACTCTCCTTTGCAGTGTTGCACATCATAGAGTTATTCCCTAAAAAATTCAAAGCACAAACCTTAGAGGAATATAATCTTAAGGCATATCTAAGAAATGACATAAACCACAAAATAAAAGAGGATTTCATAAGCATCTCATAGCCTTCTATTAATAGATGTGGTGCGCTTCACACCTATGAACAAATTTTATTAGATGCAGCATATTGGAGTTCCCAAGACGCTTTCAAATCTTGTGCTCAGGTACCAAATTTATCATGACCCAAACCTAGGGCCTAGTCGTAACACGTTGAATGTAGAATCTGAAGGAGCCCCATCCAAGTCTTTTAGCATAATATGATCATACATGAGGTAATAATATAATCATAAATAAGAAAACAGAGTTCATGTCCTAAAACAAACTAAATATAAGACTTCAGCACATTTCTTTAGAGGGAATTACTTCAACATATATCCAAAAATGTGCCTATACATAGATAGATCTTGGCGAGAACTAGAACATCTACTAGATCACGCTCAAGATAGGAAAGAAAATATGAGTGTCCCAAACACTACAACATAAAAGGCAGAAAGCCAAGGCCTATCACCAAAGCATGGGAACTCATCAAAAACTTCCAATGTAGTATCCAACTCTAGCCATAATAGTGAGGTGTAGAAGTATCATCTCCCATCCCTACATGGTGATATCATGTATCGAAAGAGTATGTGTTAGTATGTTGAAGTACACTAAGTACGTAGAAATGCAATACAACAAAGAAACATCATAACATGATAATAATATGCCTAATTACATCAATAGAATAGGTCACAAGTTGTCACAATCTAGGCTTAGGGCCTAGACATGACACGGCGAATGGGAAACCCAAACGCAACCCAAACAAGCCTCTTAGCATATCGTTTGCACATCCTTGGTTGCAGAACATAAAACAAACATTCAACAAAAAATTCTAAGGGAATAGGGACTTATGAATCATGCTATTTGGATAAATAGGGTAAAGGGAATTTGCATGAATCACTTAGAAAGCAAGTACTAAGGGGAGGGTATGTAGGACTCAAGCTATGGGGAAATAGGGACTTAGGACTTTCATCACTTTCATAATTATCAATAACATCAAATAGCGTCACATAGAGAGCACCATATCAACATGGTTAAATCATGTTGGCAAAAAATATGCATTAGTGCTTTGAATGTACTAGTATGTGGGTATACAATGCATAAAACATGAGTCATAAAACTAGTGAATAACATGATCATTTAAAAACATCACTTGAATCATAAAACATAGGATAATGAGGGACATAGGTTATCACGCATACGTTAAAAGACTATATCCTTTGGGAAAAAATATTACTTTATATCAAAGAAAGAACCACCTAATGTAAATGAAACTCTTGTAGTAATAATGAAGGACACCATGCATACTTTGAAAGAAGGTCATATACCTGTATGATAAGTACCATTTCCAATAATAAGGAGCTATAGCATATGTGAAGAAAACCATCTGAACTTTAGATATGATGAGTTATACAACTTTACGACACCCTTGAACATGACATAAAGGAACAACTATAATCATTAAGAGGGTCATCATGGGACCATAAGGAGAACTTGAGCATGTGGGAGAGCAACCTTTAACCAACATAAACACTATGAGCTAAGCCATAGAGTCTCGATGTTTCCCCTACTTCAAAAAGAGGGGAAATAACTTACCAAGGAGACCTCCTAAGATGCCTAAGTGGACTACTAAAGTGTTCTATTAAGCAAGCTCTACCAACGGTTGGGCTAGAAGTCAACCACCACCACGGATGAGCCCTTATTCCTATGATGGAATGTAGTTAAGGGAAAATGAGATTCTACAAATGGTCTCTTTCCCTAGTTATAGGGAGTATCTGCATCTATCTCAAGGTACACTCGATTCTAAGTGTGTCTCTCACGGAATAACCAAAGACAAAAATCATCGAATCATCTAGTATGGACAGGTGTTTTACTAACTCATCCTATAAACATTTAGACACAATGGAGAGAAATTCTACTATCCCATCCCATAGGCTTATCAAACAATAGAGAGGTATTCTACTAACCCTTTCTAGAAGACATTCGAACGTAGAACGTCATCATAAGGATAGCTCCTAAATCTAGTTTATGCCTCGACTTTCAGCATGTCATCATATCATAATCTTCACTTGGTGGAGGCTGATACCTTAATCATTCATTCACACTAAACTTCACAAGACTAGTCCAATTGGACATGCGAACATGAGGGTAATGATGACATACACAATTTGTATACTATAACATGCATAATATCGTAATAACTCAATATTATCAAAGAATATCTCATCCAAAACCAATTCTTCATTAAGTCAAATAAAGGGGCTTCATATCTTTCAAAATATTCACAATGTTCTCAAGAGCTCGTTGCATGCATAATAGCCCTTTAACATTCTTAACATTCATAATTTAAATGTCTTTCGATAGGACTTTCATCAACATATAATTTTGTTAATTTCTTTAACAAAAATACAGTGGGTAATATGCACATAAGCTTAAAATGATGCAATTCGCGAGTATAAAATATGAGAGGGGTAAATTAATGTCATTTAAGAATTACTCAAAAAACACCACCAACATTGTAGTAAAACCGTTAGTTTTGGTGCCATGAAATCCATCTTAAAAATCCATAATGCTCCATAGTTTTCATAGATAATATCATGTATGGTTCCAATAGATATAAATCAACTCATAGAATAAACTTTAAATAGACCTTTATGAATAATCAACCAATACTTGATATAATCTAATATAATTGATGTTCATGATGCTTAATAAGAAGTATCCATAAATAATCTAACCTTGAAATCATGTGATGTCATGAAAAGTAGGAGTTGGGCTCCATGGGTGAAATGACTCATAGATGAAGACCCACATACCTTAAACTTGAGATCTATTGAAGGAAATTTTAGAAAGACTTGGGGCTTCACTTGTATTCTTGAAATCCAAGGAAGATTCTTGAGATCTTGAAATTAGATGAAGAATTTCATGAAGACTAGGGTAGGGTTTTTGTGAGAGTTTTGTGTAATTTTAGGCTTAAAATGGCTAAATAATTAGAGAATCCCATCTATATATGTGTTAAGTTATTGCCCTCAACTAAAAAAGAACATTTTCAGAATTATTTCTGACACGGGCAACCTATATCTTGTGGGCAATCATTTTTCCAACTTAATTTTTCTTCCTAAACAAGAATATAAAATCGGGTTTGCAAAACAACACATGAATTTGTAGATATTCAATAAATGCACTACAGAGCATTTTTTGAGCTGTGCTAAGGGGTATTACGATATCCCCCATTGAGAATATTCATCCTCAAATGTGAGTAGAGATAGCACGAATAAAAAGGAACAACATCTTCCAACACTTCACAAATATAATGCCAACATTGTTTTCATGCAACTTTCAAAGTCTCTAACATGGACATCATTTCAAAAGCATAAGTAGTACATTTTTTAGAATTGCACATGAAACTTTAATCAACTTTAACATGAGCATGCATGCATAATTATAATATATCAAGACTAAATAAATGATGTATGAGAATAAACTCGAACTACTAGTGCTACCAATATGCCAACACAACCACTTACGAAATTATCAAACATAGCACCATGACTTACGAAACCATTTAGTACCAACCATAACCATATTCAAGAAAACATATACATGCCTGGCATAGCATTACGAGCTCTCTTTCTTCTCCCTTCTAGCAGTCATCGGGCAATCCTTTCTCTTGTACCTTAACTCAATACAGTCAAATCAACCTTCTTAACTGGTCGATCACACTCCTAGGTGCATCTTATTTTACTTGTCACAAGCAGGATATGGTTTTTCTTTCCTTCTTATTCCTAGCCTCTGGTGTCTTGGTAAATGATGATCCACCATCATCAAAATGAGCTCTCTTAGACACTTTTGCTTTCTTCCATTTCTTCGTATCTTAGATTTTCCTCACAAAGTCATGAGACTAGAAATATCCAACTCCTTTACTAGCATAGTGGTCCGACACTCTCTGATCATTCTTGCTCGAGGGTCAACAACCAATGATGGGGCATACTTAGACAATTTTGTGAACTTAAGGGAATACATCCTTACACTCATATTTCCTTGCTTAAGGTTGATAAGTTCATGTATCTTAGCTTTCCTCAACTCGAAGGGAAAGAAAAGATCTAGAAATTTATCCTTGAACTCTTCCCAAGAAATGGGACCCAAATCTTCACTCATCTCATCCTTTAATTGAGTGTGCCATATTTGGTCAACCATTTTCAATAGGAAGGCTGTTAAATCCACATTCTTCTCTGAAGTTGCACTTATAATGACCAACATCCTATACACCTTGTCCACAAACTCTTGAGTATCCTTCTCCACCTTTGAACCATAACACTCAGAAGGGTTCATCCTACAGAAATCCTTTACCCTTGAAGCCGGGGTGGAAGCATTAGAAAAATTAGCACTTTGGCTGACTTGATTGGCTAATACTTGTGCCATCATGGTGAAAGCTACCTTAAAATCCGTAGGAGAAATATTCTCCTGTCATTGCATGAGAGGGGCTTGATCTTTGACATCACCCATTGGCAAAGGTGCTATTCTTGGTAGCATATTCTAGAAATGGTAAAGAGGGCGTTGTTAGTGAAAGGAGTAACCTTAGGTACTTTGGATGACATGACATGAATCATGATAAAGTGAAACATTTTCTAAAATGGCTCACAGTCTCCTATCCAAAGTTATGGCATGCTTCGCAACCATGAACAAGAATCTACTCTATGAGGTGTGTTAGATGAATGAGCACCATTTATAAACGTAGTGCTCTAATACTAAGCTTGTAATGATCTAAACCTAGGGCCTAGATATGACACAATGAATGAGAAACCCAAAGTCAACCCAAAAAAGCCTCTTAGCATATCACTTGCACATCATTGGTTGCAAAATATTATCACGACCCAAGCCTAGAGCCTAGACCTGACATGGCCAATGGGGAACTCAAAGGGACCCCAAACAAGCCTCTTAGAATATCATCTCACATCTATTGTTGCGGAAGTATACACAAGGCACATACAAATAAAAGTAAGGGCAATGGGACCACCCTACCCAATGGAACCACATTTTCACCCCTGACATTGCGATGATTTCTTGGAAAATCCACCTTCTTGTGACGAAGCTCCCCACAACCATAGCATGTACTAGTACCCTTCAAAGAAGGGGCATTATGGCTCTTCCTACATTTAGGACACATATCATTAGAAGCCATAACACCTATATCTTGGGGATAGGGAAATCATTGCAATCTCCCTATTTGTAGCATGAGGAGGGCCTTTGCCTTGATGGAATCGACCACACTTAATACGAGTTATCTTGGCCTTATGACCCCTCCTCTTCCACAACTTTTCTTATTCCATTTATTTAGCATATGTCATTATTCAGATAAGTCCATGTCACTAATAATCATTATGGACCGGCACTCTTCACTTTCAAAATCGGAGACCTTCATAACAAACTTGTTCATTCTTGACCTAGAATCTGACACAAAGTGAGGAGCATACTTGGAAAGTTGATTAAATTTGAGGGTATACTCCCTCACACTCATACCACCTTATTTCAAGTTCATAAACTAAACAAACTTTTCTTTCTTAAACTCATGAGGGAAGAATCGATTAAGGAAGGCTAATTTGAATTCCATCCAAAGGACCACATAGCCATTACACTTCTAACCTTTCCATTTATCAAACCAAATTGGGGCCACCCCTTTGAGTTGATATGCCGCCAACTCCGCCTTCTCATTTTGCCCAATACCCATGATAGACAAGATTTTGTAGATTTCATCAATAAACTATTGTGCATCCTCATCCATCTTTGATCCATGCGAAACCAGACAATTCATCGTCATGAAATCCCTTACCTTAGCCCAGGGTAGTAGAATAAGGGGCTTGGGCCCCTTGTTGGACTTGGTTGGACACTACTTTGGCAAGCATTATAAGAGCATCCCGGAGCTCACCATTGGTAGGTTGCTCCTTAAAAGTTTGGACACGTAGTCCTCTAGTAGTCAGCATAATCTGGCATAGCAAAGAACAATCATTAGGGGGAATACATACCACAAATCTATAGCATGACTTAGTATATGAAGAAGGAAAATATTTCTAAAATGGCTCATAGCCTCCTATTTATAGTAATGGAACGCTTCATAACCATGAATAGGAATCTAATCGACACGGTGTGTTCGACTCCTAGGATCTATCAACGTAGTATCTAATACTAAGTTTGTCGCGACCTAGCCTAGGGCCTAGATATGACATGATAAATGGGGAACCTAAAAGTACCCCAAACAAGAATTTTAGCATATTGTCACACATCCTTGGATGCCAAAGCATACGAAAGACTTATACAAATAAAAGTAAGGGCAATGGGACTAAGGGAGAAACTTGCATAATCATTGAAGTCAAAAGTCAAGAGTCAAGCTCTTACATAGTACACACCTTGTCCTACACATACCTCTAAAACATAGAAAGAGCTGGGGCCAAGACAAAGTAACCGGGCTTACCCTCATAGTCAAATATAAAACAAGATAGTGTCTCACTACATAGATAATAGAGAAAAGACATAAGCCAAAGTCCTCGAAGTGGAGGACTCACCCACAAGCTTGGAATAACATAGCCTAGCCAAGTGGAGGAGAAGGAGGATCAACTCAGTCATCGATTCCTACACGGTGATATCATGTAGGCAAGAGTATGCGATAGTATGTTTGAATGAATTAAGTATGTGGGATGCAATGCAAAATGAGATAAGCTTCATCATAAACATCCATAACGATAGGCAATAGGCATAATATAGTAATATGTCATGTATGATAAATGCATAAGTAAAACATGCTTAGGTAAATCATGCTCATATAAAATATCATATGTGAATATGAGACCAAGCTAGCTTTCTGAGGTATGAACCCCTTAGTGTGTTCGTGATGTTGCCACCCCATTACCTAGGTGGAGATGAGTTTAAATCCTCATTCTTGTTAGTGATGATGCCACCCTGTCACCCTGGTAGAGATGAGTTTTAACCCTAATTCTGGGTTACTCGGGCTCTTGTCCACCTGGATTGGGCATGGTCTATGCAATACTTTATATAGGATTCATCATAGCTCTGATGCAATACCTTAAGTAGGAATAATCATGTTTATAAGCTCATTTCATCATCATAGCATCATTCATATCATATCTCATGCTTTGTTCCTCAAGAAAACATAACCAGACATTTTATCAAACACCTTGGGGGTGTAATGGGGGTAAAAGGGCATCAAGTTGGATATGAAATCATGTAGGAAAATCTGTGGTAAAACCTTTAATCAACACTTTGCAACACCTCCAAGAAGTTCATATCAAAACCCCTCATCAAAACCAACCTTACATGAAAAAATTGAAGCTCAAAATATGCTTAAACAACCATACATTCATGTGTTAAAATCATTGTGCAGTAAATTTCTCAATATTCAAGACCCATATGTAAAATCAACTTTAAATCATGTATTATTAAGTAAAAGAGGGTTTAGCCACCATAGGTGGAAGTACCCAATGTTTCAACTCCACATACCTTAGCTTTAGTGAAGTTCTTGAAGAATACTTTAACGGAGATTTGAAGCTTGGATGAGATCTTTGAAGAAATCCTTGAGATTGGCCTTGTATTTGGGACTTGAATTTAGGGTTAGAAATGAGTCTAGGTATTTGGAAAATATTAGGGAATGTTTTGCAGTGATATGAGGGTGAAATAAGGCTAAGTATTAGTGAAAATACATTTGGAAAAACTTAGCTCCAACACTTGAAAAAATTTGGGCGAACTAGGAAAAGACAGTGCAGAAAGACAACCTCTCTGTATCATGGAGAGATCGTGGACTGTCTCTGGAAATTGCACCAAGTGCAAATTTCATAATTTAATTCATTTACTTTGAATTTGAGTTTAGACCCTTGTCACACTAATTTGGACCTCCTAAACAAAATATGATGTCGGATTTTCAAAATTCCAAATGGATTTTTAGATATACAAAAAATAATTTTCCGAGCACTTTTAAGGCACATTTTCGTGAACTTTTTGGGATCGTTTCAATATCTCTCCCTTGGGAACATTCATCCCCAAATGTAGAGGAGACATACAAGACAAGGGCAATCTTGAACAAATCAGCATTAACATGAATGCAACATTACATTTAAAACATCACTTTCAAAATCCCATTATAAGTATGAAATCATCATAAATTGCCAACTTAAACATGAATGCACATGAATGACATAGGGATGAAATGTAAGACTTAGAGTCACATAGGTCACATAGAATTAGTACTTTAGGCTTGAGTGGAGTGGAAAATATAAGGGTACCACTTTTGCATGTCCACTTCGGCCTCCCAAGTAGCACTCTCGAATTGTTCGTTCTCCAAAAGACCTTAACGGATGCCACCTCTTTATTGCTCAATCTTTTTACCTATCTATCCAAGATATGAACTATAACCTCCTCATATGTCAAGTTATCCTTAACAATATACATAAGATCAAGAGGCACAATAGTATTCGGATCACCAACACACTTTCTCAACATAGAAACATGGAATACCGGATGGACCAAATTCATCTCATTAGGTAACCTCAACTTATAAGCCACCTTACCAATAATCTTTATCACTTTATAAGGACCAACATACCTAGGACTCAATATCCCTTTCTTACCAAAATGAACCATACCTTTCATTGGAGAAATCTTCAAATAAACCCAATCATCCACTTGGAATTCTAGGTTTCTTCTTCTTACCTTGGCATAAGATTTTTAATGACTTTGGGCTGCCCTCGACCTTTCCCTAATCATGTTAACCTTCTCAAAAGAATACGTAACTATATCCATCCCCTATAAGCCCACCTCTCCAATCTCAAAGTAACCTACCGGTGATGTACAATGTCTCCCATAAAAAGCTTCAAAAGGAGCCATACCGATGCTAGAATGATAGCTATTGTTGTAGACAAACTCAATCAATGGAAGATGATCATACCAACTACCTTTAAGCTCCTAGACATAAGCCCTAATCTTATCCTTAAGTGTTTGAATTGTCCTCTCGGCTTGGCCATCCGTTTGAGGGTGTAAGGCCATACTAAGGTAAACCTTTGTTCCAAGACCCTATTGAAAAGATCTCCAAAAGTATAAAGTAAAGTGTACACCACGATCTGATATAATGGATAAGGCAACCCAATGCAACCTCACTAATTCATGGATGTACAACCTTGCATACTCTTCAACCCCATATGTAGTCTTGATCGGTAGAAAGTGAGCTGATTTCATCATCCTATCAACCACAACCCATATGGAATCAAAACCTTTTCTAGTCTTGGGAAACCCAACAACAAAATACATATTAACTACCTCCCACTTCCAAGTAGGAATCTCTATGTCTTGGGTTAGGCCAATTGGCCTTTGGTGTTCGGCTTTGGCTTGTTGGAAACTATGGCATCTGAAAACAAATTTGCCAATGTCTCTCTTCATTCCTCCCTACCAATACATATCTCTCTATATATTTTAGTGGAGCCAGGTTGGATAGAATAATAGGAATTAGGGGCTTCATCAAGAATTCTCTCCATCAAACCATCAACATATGGAACAAACAACCTACCTTGGTATGTAAGGGCCCCATCTCTCCCTTGGAAGAAAACCTCTATCTTGCCTTCTTTTACCAAGGCCTTCAACTCAAGCAAGGAGGAGTTTAGATCTTGTTTTGCTATCACCTCATCAACCAAATAAGATTTAGAACCATCAACAACAACAACGCCGCTACCCACATCTTCCAACCTCACCCCCATATAATAATGCACACTCATATCATAGTCGTTAAGGAGTTCTACCCACCTTCTTTGTCTCAAATTAAGATCTTTTTGAGTGAAGACATATTGGAGGCTTTTATGATCGATGAAGACATAAACATGCACCCCATATAAATAATGATGCCAAATCTTAATGCAAACACCACGGAAGCTAATTCAAGACCATGGGTAGGGTAGTTCTTTTCATGCACCTTGAGTTGCCTAGAAGCACAGGCTATGACCTTATCATTTTGCATTAGTACAAAACCCAAACCAACTCTAGATGGATTGCAACACATAACAAAACCCTCAAGCCATCCGATAGTGATAATACAGGAGCGAACATAAGTCTATTATTCAATGTTTTGGAAACTTTTCTCACATTCATCGGTCCACACAAACTTAACCTTTTGTTGAGTCAATTTTTCATAAGAGAAGAAATGGAGGAGAACCCATTCACAAACCTTCTATAGTAACCCGTAAGGCCCAATGTCCGATGGGATCAATGGTCTAGGCCAATTTCTAATCACATCAATTTTCTTAGGGTCCACTTTTATACCATCCCCCGACACCACATGACCCAAGAATGTAATCTCCTTTAACCAAAATTCATACTTTTCATATTTAGCATACAATCTCTCTTCCCTCAATCTTTACAACACAACCCTCAAATGACCTATATGCTCCTCCTTACTGTGTGAGTAGATCAATATATCATCAATGAAAACCACAACAAAGGAATCACGGTAGGTCTTGAAGACCCTATTCATTAGTTCTATGAATATGATCGATGCATTGGTCAACCCAAAGGACATCACCACAAATTTGTACTGCTCATATCTAGTCTGAAAGGTCATTTTAAGAATATCACACTCCCTCACCCTCACTTGATGGTACTCGGACAGAAGATCAATCTTAGAGAAAATCTATCCCCTTGCAATTGGTCAAACAAGTCATCAATCCTTGGAAGAAGATATCTATTCTTTATAGTGACCCTATTGAGTTACCAGTAGTCAATACATGTTCTAGGCGACCCATCTTTCTCCTTTACAAACAAAACCGGTACACCCCAAAGGATTGTCTAGGTCTAATAAACCCCTTCTCTAACAAATCCTTCAATTGCTCCTTTAACTCCTTCAACTCCGTCGGAGCCATACGGTAAGGGGGAATGGAGATAGGTTAGGTGTTGGGAAGGAGATCTATGCCAAAATCTATCTCCCTTTTTGGGAGGGACACAGAAAGGTCAGTTGGTAACACATCAAGAAATTCATTCACAACTGGGATCGACTCAATGGAAGGGACTTTATACTCCACATCTTTGACTCTCATAAGATAATACAAACAACAGTTGGAAATCAACCTATGGGATTTAATGCATGGGATGAACCTACCCCTCACTACCACATCATGACTTTACCACTCAAGGCCGTGTTCATTTAGAAATGGAAACTTGACCCTATGGGTCCTGCAATCAATAGAAGCAAAGTATGCATGCGACAAATCCATCCTAAGAATAACATCAAAATTAACCATATCAAATTCAACAAGATCACAAGGTAAGATTTTAGCAAGATGCAAATTGGATAATTTCTATACACCCTTCTAACAACAATAGATGCACCAATAGGAAGACACTTCATATAACTCATGCAATAACTCCGACTCAACATGGAACACTTTAGAAACAAAGGGGCTAACAAAGGAAAGGGTGGTACCAGGATCAATCAAAGCATATACATCAAGATCAAATATTTTTAACATACCGGTAACTACATTAGAGACCTCACCAACCTATAAAGCATAGAATCAATTGTGCCTTGGGACACCACCTTAAGGCCATCCCTACCCAATAGAACCACATTTGCACCTCGAACCTTGCCATAATTTCTTGGACAATCTACCTTTTTGTGACCAAGCTCCCCACAACCATAGCATGCATTAGTACCCTTCAAACACAGGCCATTCTGGATCTTCCAATATTTGGGATACACATCATTAGGAGCCACAACACCTACACCTTGGGTCCTAGGGAAATCATTGGCAAACTCCCTATTTGTAGCATGAGGAGGCCCTTGGCCTTGATGGAATCACCACCCATAATACGAGCTCTCTTAGCCTCTTGGCCCCTCCTTTTTGTCAACTTTTCTTCTTCCATTTGTTTGACATATGTCATTAACCGAGATAAGTCCATGTCAGTAATAAACATTGTCGCCTTACACTCTTCACTTACCAAATTGGAGACCCTCATAACAAACTTGTTCATCCTTGACCAAGAATCAGGCACCAAGTGAGGAACATACTTTTAAAGTTGATTAAATTTGAGGGCATACTCCCTCACACTCATACCACCTTGTTTCAAGTTCATATACTCAACAAACTTTGCTTTCCTAAGCTAAAGAGGGAAGAACCAATTAAGGAAGTCCAATTTGAATTCCTCCCAAAGCACCACGTAGCCATTACCCTTCTCAACTTTTCATTGATAAAACCAAATTTGAGCCACCCTTTGAGTTGGTACGCCACTAACTCTGCCTTCTCATTTGACATTTATCCTCATGAAATACCTTACCCCATCCACCAGGGTATAGCATGAGGGGCTTGGGCCCCTTGTTGGACTTGGTTGGCTACTATATGGGCAAGCATTGTAAGAGCATCCTGGAGCTCACTGTTGGTAGGTTGTTCCTCGGGAGTTTGGTCACGTCATCCTCTAGTATTCGGCATGATCTAGCATAGCAAAGAACAATCGTTAGGGGGGAATATTTATCATAACTCTATAGTACGACTTAGGATATGAAGAAGGAAAACATATTTTAAAATACCTCATAGCCTCCTATTCATAGTCATGGAGTGCATCACAACCATGAATAGGACTCTAATTGTCACGGTTTGTAAGACTCTGAGGATCTATCAACCTAGTGCTCTGATACCAAGTTTGTCATGACCTAAGCCTGGGGCCTTGATATGACACGACGAATGGGGAATCCAAAGGGACCCCAAATAAGCCTTTTAGCATGTCGCCACACATTCTTAGATACAGAAGCATACAAAAGACATATACAAATAAAAGTAAGAGCAACAGGACTAAGGGAGAAAGTTGCATAATCATTGAAGTCAAAAGTCAAGAGTCAAGCTCATCCATAGTACACACCTTGTCCAATGTACACCTCTAAAATATAGAAAAAGCAGGGGCCAAGACAAAGTAACCGAGCTTACCGTCATAGTCAAAGATAATAAAAGATAATGTCTCAATACATATATAATAGAGAAAAGACATAAATCAAAGTCCCCGAAGTGGAGGACTCACCCACAAGCTTGAAATAGTTCTGCCTAGCTATGTGGTGGAGGAGGATAATCAACTCGGGCATCGGTTCTACATGATGATATCATGTAGGCAAGAATACGCTCAGTACGTTTGAATGTTCTAAGTATGTGGGATGCAATGCAACAAGAGACAAGCTTCATAATGAACATGCATAACGATAGGCAATATGGATAATATAGCAATATGTCATGTATGATCAATGCATAAGCAAAACATGCTTAGGTAATTATGCTCATATAGTATATCATATGTGAAGATGAGACCAAACTAGCTTTCCGAGGAATGAACCTCTTGGTAGGTTGGTGATGTTGCTACCCCATTACCTAAGTGGAGATGAGTTTAAACCCTCATTCTAGGTTAGTGATGATGACACCCTATCACCCTGGAGGAGATGAGTTTTAACCCTCATTCTAGGTTACTCGGGCTCTTGTCCACCCGGATTGGGCATGGTCTATGCAACACTTTATATAGGATTCATCATAGCTCTAATGCAACACGTTATGCAGGAATAATCATGTAAATAAGCTCATTTCATCATCAGAACATCATTCATATCATATCTCATGCTTTAGACCTTCAATTCCTCAAGAAAACATAATCAAACATTTTATCAAATACCATGGCGGTGTGTAATGGGGGTAAAAAGGGCATGCAAGTTAGAGATGAAATCATGCAGGAAAATTAGTGGTAAAACCTTTAATCAACACTTTGCAACACCTCCAAGACATTTATGTCAAAATCCCTCATCAAAACCAACCTTAGATCCAAGATTTGAAACTCAAAACATGCTTAAACAACCATACATTCATGTATTAAAATCGCTGTGCAGTAAATTTTTCAATATTCAAGACCCACATGTAAAATCAACTTTCAATCATACATTATTAAGTAAAAAAAGGTTTAGGTACCATGGGTGGAAGGACCCAGTGGTTCAACAACACATACCTTAGCTTTTGTGAAGTTCTTGAAGAAGACTTTAATGGAGATTTGAAGCTTGAGTGAGATCCTTGAAGAAATCTTTAAGATTGGCTTTGAGTTTGGGACTTGAATTTAGGGAAGAAATGAGTCGAGGTGTTCAGGAAATATTGGGGAATGTTTTGGGGTGATATGAGGGTGAAATAAGTCTAAGTATAGGTGACAATACGTTTGTAAAAACTTAGCTCCAACACTTAGAAAAATCTGGGTGAACTAGAAAAAGACAATGCAGAAAAACAACCTCTCCACGTCACAGAGAGATCGTGGACTGTCTCTTGAAATTGCACCAAGTGAAAATTTCATAATTCAATTTCTTTGTTTTAAATATGAGGTTAGACCCTTTTTACCCTAATTTGGACCCCCTGACAAGAATATGAAGTCGAATTTTTAAAATTTTGAGCGAATTTTTAAATATATGTAAAACAAGATTTTGAGCACTTTTGAGGCACGTTTTCGAAAACTTTTTGAGTCATTTTAATTATAAAACAAACATTAAACAAATAATTCAAAGGTTAAGGACTTATGACTCATGCTATGGGAATAGATAGGGGAAAAAGAATTTGCATTAATTACATAACAAGCAAGTATTAAGGGGAAGATAAGTAGGACTCAAGATGTGGGAAAATAGGGACTTAGGACTTTTATCTCTTTCCATCATTATCAATAGCATCAAATAGCATTACATAAGGGATAGGGTCTAAGGGATAAGTCTCCATAAAAGCTGAACATATCAACATAGGTACATAGAATAAGTATCCAGATGTACCTCTATGTATGAATAGGATAGGGGCCAAGAAATATCTTGGGCACACCCTTAAACAAGAAAGTAAAGTTGAATAAAATATCAATATAAGTAAGATAGAAATTGAATATTATCCCTGAACTAGAGGACTCACCATAAACAAAATCTTCTATGATGCAAATGCTAGCCATGTGGAGGATATCAAGGAGCGTTGATCCCTATATGGTTAAATCATGTAGGAAAAAAATTTGTATTAGTACTTTAAATATAATAGTATGTGGGCATGCAATGCACAAAATATGAGTCATCAAACTAGTGATCAATATTATCATTTAAAAATATCACTTCAACCATAAACATAGGATAATGAGGGATATAGGTTATCATGCATAAGTAAAATATCCATATCCTTTAGGAAAATATTATTGCTATATCAAAGAAAGAATCACAGTGTAAATGAAACTCTTGTAGTAATAATGAAGTATGCCATACATACTTTTGAAGAAGCTCATATTCCTTTATGATAAATACTATTTCCAGTAACAAGAAACCATAACATATATGAAAAAAACCATTTGAACGTTAGAGACAAAAAGTTGAATAATTTTAATATACCGTTGGACATGACATAAAGGAACAATCATAATCATCATAAGAGGGACAATATGGGACCATAAGGAGAACTTGAGCATGTATGTGAGCAACTTTTAACCGACATAAACCATATGAGTTAAGCCATGGAGTCGTGATGTTTTCCCTACATCAAAAATAGGAGAAAGTCACTTGCCAATGTGACCTCCTAAGATGCTTAACTCGATCCACTAAAGTGAGCTATTAAGCAACCTCTAATAATGGTTGGTACAGAAGTCAACCTCGACTATCAGTGATCCCTATTTCCTATGGTGGCATGTAGTTATGAGATTATGAGATTCTACTAATGGTCTCTTTCCCTATCTATGGGGAGTATCCATATCTATACCAAGGTCCACTTGATGTTAAGTGTGACTCACTAAATAACCAAAGACCTGAATCATAGAATCATCTAGTATGAAGAGGTATTCTACTAACCCATTTCAAAAACATTTAGACACAATGGAGAGAAATTCTATTGAACCATCCCATAAGCCTATCGAAACAGATGAGGTATTCTACTAACCCATTCTAGAAGATATTCGAACATAGATCATCATCATAAGGATAGCTCCTAAATCTAGTTTATGCCTCTACTATCACCTTATCATCATCTCATAATCTTAACTAAGTGGAGGACTCATACCCCAACCATTCATTCATATTAAACTTCACTAGTCCCATTGGACATAAAAATATAAGGGTAATCATGACATGTACAATTTATTTACCATAACATGCATAATCTCAAAATAGCTCAATATTATTAAAGAGTAGCTCATCAAAACCAATGCTTCATGAAATGAAAGAAAGGTGCTTCATATCATTTAAAATATTCACAATGCTCTCAAGAGCTCATAACATGCATAATAGCCCTTCAACATTCTTAAGATTCATAATTTAAATGTCTTACAATAGAATTTTCATCAATATAGAAGTTTGTCAATTACTTTACCCAAAACATGGTGGAAAATATACACATAAGCTTAGAATCATGCAATTCAATTATTTAAAACATGAGAGGAGTAAAATAATGTTATTTAAAAATCATGCAAAATAACCCACCAACATTATAGTAAAACATTAGTTTATGTTCTATGAAATCCATCTTAAAAATCCATAATATTCTATAGTTTCATATTTCATATCATGTATGATTCTAATAGATATAAATTAACACATGGAATAAGCTTTAAATAGAAGTTCATGTATAATCAATTAATACTTGATAAAATCCAACATAATACATGTTCATGATGGATAATTAAAAAATTCACAAAGAATCTAACCTTGAAATCATGTAATTTCATAAAAAGGGGGAGTTGGGCTCCATCGATGAAAGGACTCATGGATAAAGACCCACATACCTTAAAATTTCGATTTCTTGAAGGAAACTTAAGAAGTACTTGGGGCTTCACTTGCATTCTTCAAATCCAAGAAAGATTCTTGAGTGCCCTGAAATTGGATGAAGAATTTGGTGAAGACTAGTAAGGGTTTTTGAGAGAGTTTTTCTGTGCTTTTAGGCTTAAAATGGCTAAATATTGAGTGAATCCCATCTATATGTATGTTAGATTATTACCCAATTGTCCTCAATTGAAAAATAATATTTTCAAAATTTTTGACCTATGACGCTACAATTCCGCAATGTGGACTTGTTGCGGACCCTACTTGTTTGTGCAATTTCATCAAACAAAATTATATTCTAACACGGGGAACCTATACCATGTAGGTAACTATTTTTTCACCCAATTTTGTCTCCTAAACAAGAATATGAAGTTGAATTTGCAAACTAATGCACGAATTTTATCATATTTAAGAAATGCACTATAGGACATTTTCTGAGCTACCGTGAGGGGTGTTACACAAGAGATGATGAATGATTAATGCATCTTTAAAATCATAAATGGAAGCATCATAAAATGCTTCATCTCCTAGAATACATATGTGAGAATAGGACCATAACCAACAATAAGATCATGCAGGCTATTCCATGGAATGCTAATGTTACCTCCATACCGGAAAAGGAGCAGCCTAATTGCCAAGTTAGAATATATCTCAGCTTACAGGTTCTAACCTACCTTGATGAGTGGAATAACATTATCCTATATGTGGATCCCCTAACTAGCCTTATAAGCATATAATCCTACTACCTTGGGGATAATCTCGATCACTCAAGCCTCATTCGGTGATAAGTCAAAAACTCCACGGAATGCATAACATGCAATAGTTATATAGTCATCAACATAATTCATATCATTAAAATTATACTTTCATATATTGTATGATAGGTACACTAACCAATTAAATACATTCCATGAATAAGAATAGTCTATATACTTAACTTGTACGAAATGTGCATATACTTCCTATCTTATTATTTTATATAAACACAGTCGTCACTCTTTCATTATCATGATCATAAGCATAATTGCATACTTGGAATCACTCATCAATTATAGCTTAACATAGAAATTAGGAAAAAAGTATTTTTCATGGACAATTGAGTCTAAAATCATGAATTTGAATGAAAGTCATGTAATAGTTATGCAAAAATCAATTTAAATCATAATTAGGAGGACTCATAACAACTTTATAAGCTCTGATTAACATGCAATTGTAATCCCTTGAAAGTCAAATGAAAAACCATGTAATCTATGTAAATCATCATAGTTCATATATAATTAAGTAAATTAGTCAAGTAATAATCACAATTCAAGCATCTAAAGAGAAATCATGTAAACTCACAAAAATCATGCTTGAACTTGGAAGAAAACCTGAGGTTGAATTGGGATTCCATAGATGAAATAAATCCAAGGATGAAACCTTACATACCTTCACAAAGTAATTCTAGAAATTTAGAAGAACTTGACCTTAAATCCTTAAGAGAATTGGAGCCCTAGTGCTTCAATGGTGGAATCCTTTTGAGAGAAAAGACTTGGTAATTTGTTTTGAGAGAATGAGGTTGAGAGGGTTGGACAGTAATTTTATTATGTTTGAGGTGGTTATCGGTAGCTACTGGGGGTGAAAATGGCATATTCTATGGGTCAAATGAGTAGAAATACTCCAAAAATCCCTTCATTAGAAATCTACAAAACATCCATGAGCACGATCTATGAGTTGTCAATCCTCTTATGAATCATAAACCATGGTCTCACCCCGTCTACACTTTTTGTCCTTTGAAGATGCCTCTGAACCTCCATCCCACAAAACCTCTTTATGGCTCATTATTTTGTTTACGGGTGACAAAGATCGCTTTTTGTTTCACCTATGCTTAGTCACATTTTCTAATTTTTAGACCCTTTTCATAACTTGTGCTTATGAGTTATAATTTCAAGCACAACTCGTAAAAATCCCTCGTAGTCCTGACTTCCAAATTTCTAAAATTATCACCAAGGCACACCCTAACTATGAGGTCTTTCTATAACCCATGGTTCAATCCACAAGCCAAGCATAGGCTAGTACAAACCTATCATACCTAAATTTCCTGCAGCATTTCAATTTTCCAACTTTTCAATGTATGAGGTGTTACATTGAAGCAGAAGTTGATATAGGCACCTATCATTTTTGCACGCAACTGAAATCAGACGTTTTAGGTCATATGTGATGTGAGTGGACATGCATTTGACATAGTATTAGGAAAGCAATGTGATAAGATCCTATATACTATATACTATATCATTAAAGCTCTGAATGCAACTAAAAGGAACTATAAAGTGAGTGAACAATAATTGCTCACAGTGGTATTTTGTTTTTGGAAATTTTTGTCTTATTTTCTTGGCACGAACTCATTGTCCATATTGATCATGTAATACTTAGATACTTGATGGTGACGAAAGATGCTAAGCTAAGGTTTGATTTGATAGATGTTGCTCCAACAAGAATTTGACTTTGGGGTGAACGATATTAAGGGGATAGAGAACTAAGTTGTAGACCACTTGTCCAAGCTAGAATAGGTATCAATAGAAAAGATAGAAGATGGTGTAGAGATCAATGATTTATTCCCAGAAGAGCGAGTATTGGCTACATCACATGACTTGATCCTATGGTTTGCAAATTATATTAATTACTAAGTTAGTGATATGGTACCTCCTAATATGAATTCCCATCAATGCTAAAAGTTTATGTTCAATGTGCAAAAGCTCATCTAGGATTAGCATTATTTGTTTTATGTATGTACTAATGGGATCATTAATCATTATGTATCTAAGAATACTCGAGGCATGTCATTTTTAATTACTTGAAGGGCATTATAGTTGTATCCAAACAGTCTATAATATCTTACAATGTGGCTATCATTAGCCTACAATGTACCGTTATGCCCACGACTATGTTAACTTAGTTATAGGTGCCAAAGGGAAGGTTTCTGAGGAAACATAAACTCCCACTTACTCCAATTCTAGTAATTGAGTTTTCATGGGTCTTTTTGTGAGATCTAATGGAAATAAATGTGTCATTTTTGTTGTGGACTATGTACCAAAGTGGGTGGAATTAGTCACACTTCCCAAACATAAAGTTAAAAGTATCATAACATTCCTCAAGAAAAATATCTTTTCTACTTTGGTACTCCTCAAGCCATCATGAGTGATGGAGGTTCTCACTTCCATAATAGGATATTTTAGGAATTGCTAAAGAAGTATGGGTCAGTCTCAGTGTTGCAATGTCATACCATCCTCAGACTAGTAGATAAGTAAAAATGCTAAATTATGAGATCGAGCAGATTCTAGCAAAGATGCTTAATGCAAATCAGATGAATTGGCTATATAATCTTGATAATGCTTTATAGGCATACAAAACTACATTTATTACTCCCACTGGTATGTCTCCCTATCAACTTGTCTTTGGGAAGTCTTGTCACTTGCATGTGAAATGTGAGAACAAATTAATGTAGGCATTTATAAAGCTAAATTTAGACTGTGGTGATGTATCTTAGTTAAGACTGAACCAAATACATATCTTGAGGAAGTTCACTTAAAGGCTTATGAAAGCTGATCACTTCACAAACAAAAGATAAAGATGTATAATGATCTAAAGATTAAGATGCGAGAGTTCACACTAGATGACTTGGTCCTCCAATTCAATTTAAGCCTATACTTACATGCTGGAAAGTTAAAGACCAAATGCCTAGGACCATGCAAAGTGTATCATATATTTACAAATAGCGTGGTTGCATTAGAGAAAAAATAGGAAAATATTCAAATTAAACAGCTAAAGGATCAAACCATACTTGGGCATGGAAGAAGAGATTTAGACAACTGAGGTTCAGGATATTTGTGAAGTCTGACTAACCAAGGAGTCTATATTATGCCATGACATTAAATTCGAAACTACTTGGGAGGCAATCCAAGATTTTTGATATTGTATATTTCTTTTTTTTTTTGTAAGTCATAGCCTTAGATAAACTTAGATTACATAGTTTGGTATAGGGTTAATTTAGAGACTAGGGAAAATATAGGGTAATCATTTATGTTTTTGAGTTATGTAGGGAACTACAGGAAAATCTTGAAAATTGTAGGGCAAAATGGATTTTACGAGATAGGTTTTGTTGGTTGTCAATAATTCTTTGGCTCATGAAACTAGTTCAAGGAATCCCAAGAAAGATTTTAAAGTGCCCAATTGGTTTCTTTGAGTAGTATCTATGAGTAGTAGACCTTTTCATAGTTCTTTAGTAGTACTCACAGAAATCAAAGAATACTAATAATAACATGCTTTGATCTAAAAAATAACTTTACAGCTCATACTTTAGAAAACATTATGTACTATGTGGTGTTTCCTAAAAGGCCAAATGATTCTAAAGCACATTGAGAAAAAGGCCAACACTTGAGAATTTTGGCATTATGGCATAGATCTAAGTCTTCAAAAGCTAATTGAAGTAGATCTAAGGAGTGGTGTAACACCTCCCACGTGACTCAAAATGTCCTTATGGCGTATTTCATGAATATCATAAAGTTTATATCTTTTTTGGAAAATCCAATTTTTTATATATTTTCATTAGGTAAATTGTGTAGCAAAAGGGTCACCTTCAATGTTTTGGTCAATCGTATTGAAAAAATAATTTTTCAGTCGATTTTGCCTTAATTAAAAAGTATACGATAAATCTGTGTCTCGAAGATGTTCCAAGATAGTGTAAAAGTGGCCTAAACCCATTTCTAGGCCAAAATAGGGAAAAACCAAACTTTGTGCAAAAATGACCTTAGCAGGAGCAAGTCTGCATCGCGCACTTGTTCCTTTTATAAACAAAATTTTCTGAAAATTTCTAGAAATATGTAAGTGCAACAGGGACATATCCCAACATGCTTATATGCATGAATCCCTGAAAATTCCATTATTTTTAGCCCTAAATATCTCTTAAACTCTCTCAAATTTCTCCCAAAAACATCTCTAAAATTCCTCTATCAATTTCCTCCAAATTCTTAGGGTTTAAGTTTCTTCCATTAAAGACAAAGCTTTAAAGTGGTTACTCAAGCTTCTTCAAGTTTTCTTAAACAAGTATCGATACAATAAGGTCTGGGAATCTTCCATCCATGGGTTTTTCCACCCATGGAGCCCCAAAACCTTTTCTATTAATTTTTCCTAAGTTAATGGTTATTTTCTTTTAGGAATCTGCTATTACTTCTATTGTGCATAAGATCTATCAGAATTATTATCTATTAAATTTAATTACATGATTTTCTTTCAAGGGTTTTCATTATGAGCTATTTTATGATATTCCAAGTTATGAATGTGGTGATACCATGAGTTACTATAAGGTTGACAATTTTATAAGATGAATATCACGTTCCTATATCTATGTTTCAATGATGATGTGAATAATTGTGGTGGATTGTTTAAGAATGATTTGAATTGATAATTTTCACACCATTGATGCATAGTCCTCTTGAATTGCATGATTTAAATCCTACATACACTAAATCCACCAAATTTTCATATCTAGTTTTTAATGAAGTATGACTTTCAAATGATGAGGGTTCAATTGCATGTTATGAAAGGTTATGAATGTTATGAAGTTATGGTTCCCTCTTATAAATGATAAAGATGGTGGCAAGGATAAATTTTACCAAAAGGATAGATCCCCTTGTGAAGGGCAATTCTCACTTGATGGATCTTATATTTTTTTGGGCTACTCCTTTATGATGGTGAAATTTTTATAACTTATGTATGACTATGATTATGCATATGTTTTCAAATGTATTATGTGGGAATGACTTAGCACAACATGGGATATGGCGGTGGGATTCGGTAAGGGAATCCTAAAAGCAACCTTATGTCTCATTAAGTATGTGCCATCATCATAGCCCTTGTATTCTAGGCTAATGGATCCTCGTAGGCCATTTTATTCACACAAGATGCATATGCAAGTTGATAGAGTTCTACCTTGACAAACATATTCCCCTTTTCCCAATGAATGGCATTTATTGGATTCTATGTAATAGCTTGCATGGTTTTATATATTAATTACGATCTCCTCCCACATATATATGACTTTATGAACTTATAATTTTATCTCTCATATATGTTATGATCAAGTCAATATTCATGCATGTCATATTGAGCTTATTTCTATTGTATATGATTATGCATCTTGACTATGTCACTTATGATATATTGTTTCATTGCATCCCATATATTAGTATATTCAAAGTACTAACATATACTTTTGCCTATATGATCTAACCATTTAGTGACCAGAGCACTTTATCATCCATCTTCTCGTGGCTAGTTCAATTCGTAAACTCTAGTTCGAGCGCAATACCTATTTTCTATCTAGCTTGTTATGTTGAGACATTGTTACTTTACATCTTATTTTGAGGGTGAGCTCGGGATATGTCTTGGCCCCCATCCTACTCATTCTTGGAGCTGTTGTAGCATACTTATTCTATCTACATTATGTGATACTTAAGCTTCGATGAAGATTTATCCTTTAGTACATATTCCCTATATGATGTTATTTGATGTTGTTGATGTTGATGGCAAGTGATGATCTTCCTAAGTCCCTTCTTCCCAAAGTTTGAGTACGATTAACTCTCCCCTTAGTTTTTGTTGCGATTAGATGATGGAAATTTCTTTCCCCTTTCTATATCCATAGCTTGAGTCCAAAGCTCCAATTTTCCTTAGTTTGAATTGTTTTATGCTTGTGTTATATTTTGCAACCAAGGATGTGATTAAGTTATGCTATAAGGCTTGTTTTGGGTTCCCTTAAGTTCCCCATTCGCCATGTCACACCTAGGCCCTATTCTTGGGTCGTGACAAACTTGGTATCAGAGTACTAGGTTATAAATGGTCTCTAAATACCCAACACACTATGTCTGGTATAGTCTTGTTCATAGGAGTAAAGCATTCCACAATTATGAATAGGAGGTTGTGAGGCATTTTAGGATATGATTCACTTCTTTATGATTCATGTAATGCCATTAAAAGCATCTAAGGTTATTCCTTAAACTAATGATGTCCTCTTTGGCATTATCTAGATAATGTCACCAAGGAGAGCACCTTTGCCAAGGGATGTGGCTGAAGATCAAGCCCCTCCCGTGCAATAAGAGAATCATGCCATCATGCAGAGTTTAGAGCTTCCTTCACCATATTGGCCCTAGTATTGTTCAACCAAGCATAAAAGAGGTTGAAAATCCTCCCCAAGCACTGACAGAAGCAACAAAAATTCTGGATTTTATGAGAATGACCCCATCAGAATCTCATGTATCAAAAGTTGATGAGGTCCCAATAGGAGTTTCTTAATGAGGCTTATAAACTTGTTGTCATCATTGGTGTTCCATAAATAGAGAATGTCAAGCTTGTGGTCTGACAATTGAAGGGGGTGGCAAAGGTTTGGTACGACCAATGGGTTAATGAAAGAGGTGTAGAAGGAAGTCGAGTTGTATGGAAGGAGTTTAAAGTGACATTTTTGGATAGATTCTTTCCACTGGAATTGAGGGAAGCCAAAGTGCAAGAGTTCATAAACCTCAAGCAAGGACACATGAATGTAAGAGAATATTCTCTCAAATTCACCAAACTCTCCAACTATGCCCTATTTATGGTAGCGCTCCCAAGGGCTGGGATGAGCAAATTCATATTCGATGTATCATACTTGGTACTCAAAGAATGAAAAATGACTATGCCTATCAAAGAAATGGACATCTCCTACTTAATGACTTATGCAAAACATATTGAGGATGAGAAATTGATGGAGAGGTCAAGGGAGTCCAAGAGAACTAGGATGGATGGTGGTTGATTCTGCCACCAAGTGGTTGGTCATCATTGTATATTCCAAGTTGTTCAAAGGCAAATGAATCAAGGGCCATCCAGTACTCCTTCTCGTAAGTTCAATAAAGATAAGGGGTCCAATATAAAATGCTAAGGAGGTTCAGGTGCACAAGCTCCTCCAAATTATGCAAAGTGTGGAAGGCTCTACAAGGGTAAATGTTTAGCCACCTCAAATTCTTCTTTCAAATATGTAAAGGTTGACTACTATTCAAGGGAGTGTAGAAGTGGCAATGCACGGCCCAAAGGCGAAGGTGGTCAAGCACAAGGAACCCTAAAAGCTAATAGGTTCTACACCCTTCATGGACGCCAAGAAATAGAGGAAGCGAAGCAAGCCATGGATGTGTTACTTATCACCAACCAATCCTATCGCCTAGGTGCGACAAGGAAAATGGGAACCTAAAGGTATCCTAAATAATCCTCTTAGCATATCTTGTGCACATCCTTGTTTACAGAATATAAATCAAGAATTAACAAATAAGTTTAATAGAATTGGGGATTTAGACTCACGCTATGGAGATAGATAGGGGAAATGGATTTTCATGATCACATAACAAGTAAGTGTAAGGGGGCGGTATATATGACTCAAGCTATAGGGAAGTCTTACATCACATGCCATCATCATCCACAACCTTAAACAACATGATAAAAAGGACAGGGGCTAAAGGATAAGTCTCCAAAGGAGCTCAATATGTTACAGTAGGTACATAGCATAAGTATCCAACAGCACCACTAAATCATGACTAGCATAGGGACCAAGAGATATCTCGGGCTCACCCTCAACATGGAAAGTAATTTGATAGTGTCTCAAGATAAGCAAGATAAGAAATTGGATATTGTCCCTAAAATGGATGACACACCATAACAAGTGATCTTTATGAACCAAGCTAGCCAAGAGGAGGTGGATAAGGAAGTTCTCTAGTCACTACATAGTTAGATCATATAGGTAAAAAGTATGTGTTGGTACTTTGAATGTACTAGTATGATGGATGCACTATAACAATTGACAATAAGCTTCATAACCAAGATCCACAATCATGTCCAATAGAAATAAGCTTCATATAGCATGCATGAGAATGCTCGGTAAAATCATTTATGAAAGATAAACATAACCTATCATCATATATATGTGGGAGGAGACTATAATCTATATATAAGACCAAGTGAGCTACAACCTAGAATCCAACATAACCCACTACGTTGGCATGGGGAGACTACTTTGTAAGTAGAACTCTGTCAACATTCGCATATATATATTTAATGAATAATATGGCTTAGGTGGATCCACTAGCCTATCCTACAAGGCCTCCTATGGTGGCACATCATTACTGAGACAAAGGATTTCTACTAGGATTCCCTTACTGAATCTCACTTCAATGCCTCATTCAATGTTAACTCATTTCAATGGAATACATTTGAAAACATGTGCACAATCATATTCATTCATAAGATTAAAAGCATAGCATCATTGTCATATATATATATATAGTAGCTCATATAACTTAATGTCCAAGATGTTAGAATAGTCCTTATCACATTATGATCTATCTTTTGGTGATAATTGTCATTTCACCATCTTTAACATTCATAAGAGGGATTCAAACATCATATCTTTGATAAACTTTAGTAATTGAACCCTCATATCTGGAAATCATTCATCATTGAATAACTTGACATGAAAATTTGGTGGGCTTATGCATGCAGCTTTAATTCATGAAACTTAAAGAAAATCATCAATTTAAATCATTCTTAAACAACCTACCTCAATCATACATATCATCTTTCAACTCTAGACATGGAAACATGAAATTCATCTTATAAAATCATCAATTTGATAATAACTCATGGTATCATAACTTTTATAGCTTTAATAATAAAAAATAACTTCATAATAGAAAACCCTTGAAATTAACTCATGCAATTACATGTAATAGATGAAGAATCTTGACATAACTCATGCTTAATAGGATAATTAAAAGAACTCATAAGAAATCAACATTGAAACATGAAAGATTTAATAAATTAGATTTTGGGACTCCCGAAGTGGAATAACCCATGGATAGAGAACCCTACATACCTTTAAACCTTGAAACTTTAATAAGGAAGACTTGAAGAAGCTTGAGAAACCCCTTCGGAAGTTCTGTCTTCAATGGAAGAGGCTTGAACTTTAAGGAATTAGAGGAATTTGATGGTGGTTTAGAGAGAACTTTTAGAGGATTTGAGAGAGTTTAGAAAGAGATTTAGGTCTAAAATGGTTGGGATAAATCCCCACTGACTTTACTTATAAAAAAAAAGTTCACAAAACTTTTACACACTGAGAAACCAAGGGCATGACATGCCTTGGTTCCCTGATTGTGTAACTTTTCATGAACTTTTAAATTTTTCTCCTAATTTTTCATAGAAATGATTCTAGGTCACTTTTATCCTATAGGGAAACAAGTGTGCAATGCGGACTTGAGTGCACTATTCTGTTTTGCACAACTTCATCCGAAAAATTATTTTTTGATATGGGTGACCTAAAAATCAAAGGTGACCTTGTTCCTACACAATTTTACCTTGTTAAAAAGAATACAAAGTCTAATAGAAGTGTAGAAAAGGTTGGTCAGAAAATGACCTAGGGTCAGTGCTCGAGGCTTATCAACATCCTATAGGAGGAGTTATAGCATGTAGGTCCATTCTTAAACATGAACTTCAGGAAAAAGAAAATATTTCTAAGTGTGAGGTGACGCATATACCTAATGACAGCCCATAGGAAGAGTGACAGCTCGTAGATAGGGTCATAGATGGAAGTGTCAAATATGAAGAAAATTTGGAAGTTTGTTGGAAAGTAACCTAAGATTAACAGCATCTCAGTAGACCAGTACACGGCCCGTAGTTACCCTTCATAGATGGGGTCCAACAAATTGAGAAAATTAACTAAGTGTGAAAGGACTCTACGTGTCCAACCATGGTGCATAAGTAAATGGAAGACCCATAGAAAAGGATTTCATGGTTTGGGTCAGCAACATAGTTTCAGGAATTTGAAAAGGGCAATAGGATGGATAGGACTATGGTCTATAGTTCAAACCACAAGCCATAATTAGGTTTTCAACGTAGATTCATTCTAGCAGTTTTTATGAAGGACAACTTTGTTATTTTCGCAAATCTTATTTCTGTATATTTTTTTTAGAATCAAAGGGGCCTAAACCATACCTTGAAACCATAAACCCCTTATTCATTCGCCCATTCTCTCATTCCTAAAGTTTCTTAAGACAAGTAGTCTCTCTATAAAGGTCAAGGCAAGGCTAGGATTTTCAAGTTCTTTCCAAGAGATTCAAGCATTTCCTCTTGGGGACTAATTGAGGTATGTGACTTTGATTTATGCTTATTCTTTCACTCACAAAGTCCTACAAATGTCTTTTACCTTTTAATTAAGTTCTCTCAAGTCCATATACATGTTTATGATGATTTTATGTTACTTTATGCTATTAAATGGTCACAATGATATCTTATAATGTTTTACTTAGTATTTTCCATGTATTTAAGTTTTTGATTATGAATGCAATGATGAGTATTGTTAATAATAAAGTGTGGATTGTTTTACATATTTTGAATAAGCATATTTCTAATGAATATGCATGATTTTTTTATTTTTGATTGTTCCAACTTAAAAGCTTAGTCCACCTTGTTTAAAGTCACGTTTTCCATGTTTTATGACAAAGATTAGGACACCAAAGAAAATTCTTAAAGTTATGATTTGTAAAAGATATTAGTATGTTGACAATTGCCTTAAAAGTTGGAAGAAGGTTTTCAAGATGAAAGGACAATTCTCTCTTACTGATTGCAAAGTTCGAGCTACTCTTATGATTTGCTACTTATGATTCTAAAGTATCTTAAATTGACTAAGTTTATGTTTCAAAGATTTTGTGGAATGACATAGCATTGAATATGACATTAAGGTGGGATTCGGTAAGGAAAACTTAGTAACAACCCTTTTGTCTCATTGACTATGTGCCACTAGGAGCCCTTGTAGGCTAGGCTAGTGCGATACTCATAGGCCATTTATGTTATATAGAGATTCATAAGAAGTGATGTTCCACCCTATAAGTGGTCTCCCTATGCCAACATAGGGGGTTATGTTGGAGGTCATATAGTAGCTCACGTGGTCTTATATGTGAGTTATGGTCCATTCCCATAAGTTTAAGATTTTATGATATGGTTCCATCACATGTGTTCCTTTTCATACAATGATTCTTATTCATATTGAGTGATATTCCTTGTGCATGTTCAAGGTCATGTTTATGTACATTTACCATCTTATATGTGTGTATGTGAGTGAGTGAGTATTTGTGTGTGTGTGTGTGTGTGTGTGTGTGTGTGTGTGTGTTCTAGTTATGAATAATGGCATTATAATTTCATGTTTGCATTGCATCTCACATACTTAATACATTTCAAAATTACTATAGGATATTTTTCCTGCATGATTTAACCATGTAGGGAGAGGCACTCTTCCACTGGTTCATGGCTAGTTTTGATGGTATTTTAGACTAGTACTTTTGTTATGGTAAGCCCTTAGTTTAGGTCTCTATCATTTTCTATCTACCTTGTATTTTTTTCTTCTAAGATGATGTATATGTTTCCCTTTTGAGGCTTTTACTTTCTATATTGTTAAATGTTAACATTTTTTCTATTTATGGAGGTCAGTCATGGCCAATCGATATATCCACAGTTAGATGGTATGATATTTGGACAAATTATATTTTCATGAATGCTTTTTTAATGTTGTTTTCTATCATAAATGCCCATAGACCCTTTCCCGTTTTAAATTCAACTTTTCTTTAAATTTTATGCCTATGAATACTTCAGATGTTTAAGATGGCTTGGATGGAGTGCCTTCGGGAATCTCGTTTGTTGTGTGATGACTAGGCCCCTAGGTTGGGTCGTTACAAATTTGATATCAGAGCACGAGGTTTTAAGATGTTCCTTGGATGTCCAAATATACAATGTCGAGTAGTGTATAATTCAAGGTTGTTAAGCAAGCTACAATCTTGAGTGAGAGGCTATAGCACGATTTAGGAAAGTCTTCCCTTCTTTCTTGTTCTTATCATGCCTTAAGAGTTGAGTGAGATTTTCCTATAATTAATAATGATCTCTTTAACTGTTTATAGATCATGCCTCCTAGTAGATCTCCATATCAAAGATGAACTCTTGTACAATAAGTCCCTCCGCTTCAATAAGATGACATAGTCTCTCATTTGGATTTATAAGCTGCCTTAACTATATTGGCCTAAGCATTAGCCAACCAAGATAACCAGGAGATCATCATTCCTCCCCAAGTGCCGACTAGAGTGATATACTTCATGAGGATGAACCCTTCGGAGTTTCATGGTTCTAAGATGGAAGAGGACCTCATTAATTCTATCAAGGAAGCTTATCATCTAGTAGTAATCATGAGTATCCCTTCAGAGGGAAAAGCTGAGTTGGTGGTCTACTAACTCAAAGGGATAGCAAAAATATGGTACAAGCAATGGGCGAATAAAAAGTGCCAAGAAGTAGATCCCAATAGATGGGAAGAGTTCAAGTGTGCCTTCTTAGATTGGCTCTTTTAGATTGAGCTAAAGGAGGCAAAGGTCCAAGAATTCATCACCTTCAAGCAAGGGTCCATGAGCGTGAGGGAGTATACCCTCAAATTTACTAAGTTCTCCAAGTATGCTCTATTAATGGTTGCAGAACCAAGGGCCTGTGTGAGCATGTTTATCTTTAGAATATTCGACTTAGTGTCCAAAGAGTATAATTTGGCCATGCTAGTGAAGAAGATGGATATCTCCCGAATGAAGACTTATGCAGAGTAAATAGAGGAAGAGAAGTTAAAGGAGATAGAAAGGAAGTCCAAAAGGGCTTAGGTAGATGGTGGCCAAAGGCAAGATAGATAAGGGTCTACAAACACTCCTCCTCCCTAGACTACTAAGGACAAAGTGATTTCTCCAAAGCCCCAAAGCCCAAGTTGCGCTAAGTGTGGGAGACTCCACAAAGGAGAGTGCCTAGTCGGGTCAAATACTTTTCAAGTATTGAAAGCGTTACATCAAGCCAAGGATTATAGTATCAGCAATGCAAGACCCCAAGGACAATGTGTGGGAAAGTCCAAGGTGCCCAAAGGACAGATCATTTTTATGCTCTCAATGGTCGCAAAGAGGTTGAAGAGGCCTTGAATATAGTGATCAGTATGTTAAAAGTTTTCAATTTTGACGCATATGCCTTATTAGATCTGGGAGCTAATTTATCATTTGTGACCCCATTTAGTGCTAATAAATTTATGTATATCCCGAAGTTCTTCATAATCCCTATGAGGTATGTAACCTCGTAGAGTCCATTGTTTCCCGAAGAGTCTATAGTAATTATCCTATTTCTATTTTACATAAAGTGGTTCCTTGTCATCTAGCTGAGCTTTCCATGGTATATATCGATGTAATACTCATGATGGACTGGTTGTATATCTCTTATGTGTCAATTGATATTAGAAGTCGTATTGTCAAGTTTCAATTCCCAAAGGAGCCTATTCTTAAGTGGGAGGGTAGCAGCTCTTCATGTAGGAGTCAGTTTATTTCTTTCTTAAAGGCTCGAAAAATGATGTCTAAAAGGTAAATTATTATCTAGTAAGAGTCAACGATATAACTTTTAAAGTTCTTTCTCTTGAGTCCATCCCCATTATGAATAAGTTTTCCAATTACTTTCTGGATGAATTACCAAGTGTTCCTCCCGAAAGGGGAATAAGCTTTTGGCATAGATTTCTTACATGACACTCAACCTACCTCAATACCTCTGTATAGAATTTCTCCCACAAAATTGAATATACTTAAGGAGAAATTGAAGGTTGTTTTTTGGAGAAGGGTTTCATTAGACATAGTCAATCTCTATAGGGTGCTCTAGTGTTGCTTATCAAAAAGAAAGATATGTCACTCTGTGTGTATGACTACCAAAAACTCAACAAATCCATTAAGAACAAGTACCCACTCCCAAGGATAGATGACTTGTTTTATCAATTGCAAGGGGCTACATACTTCTCCAAGGTTGACATGAGATTCGGGTATCACCAATTTATGGTGAGGGAAAGTAACATTTCTAAGATGGCATTTCAAACTAGGTATGGTCACTTTGAGTTTGTGATAAAGTCATTTGGTCCCACTAATGCACCAACTATATTTATAGATCTTATGAATAGGGTGTTCAAGCCCTACCTTGACATGTTCATGGTGATGTTCATTGATGACATTCTAGTCTACTCCAGAACAAAATAAGAAAGAGCACATGGAACACTTGAAGGTGGTATTGCAAATTCTAAGGGAACAAAATCTTTATGCAAAATTTGACAAGTGTGAGTTTTTGCTAGATGAGTTTGCCTTCCTTGGGCATGTAATATCAAGTGATGGTATTAAAGTTGATCCCAAAAAGATCAAAGCGGTGAGAAAATGGCCAAGGCCATTGACTCCTATAGACATAAGTAGTTTCTTGGACCTATCCAGATATTATAGAATGTTTATGCAAGACTTCTTTACTATTTTGTCCCAAGTCACCAAGTTGACTCAAAAGAAATCAAAGTTTGTGTGGCGGATAAGTGTGAGAAAAACTTATAAACTTTGAAGGATCGACAAAATTTGGCCCCAATATTGACATTGCCAGAAGGAAATGATGGGTTTGTCCTATATTATGATGCATTAAAAATTGGGTTAGGAAGTGTGTTAATGCAACATGGTAAGGTGATTGCTTATGATTCAAGACAATTGAAGATATACGAGAAGAATTACACAACTCATGATCTTGAGCATACGGAGATAGTGCTTGCCTTGAAGGTTTGGTGACATCACTTGTATGGGGTTCATATGAATGTCTTCACTAATGATAAGAGCCTGCAACATGTGTTCACCTAAAAAGATCTCAATTTGAAACAAAAAAAGTGGTTAGAGTTACTCAAGGAGTATAAAATGAGTGTAAAGTATCACCTCGGAATGACCAATGTGGTGGCCAATGCCCTTAGTAAAGTTTCCATGGGTAGTGTGTCTTACATTGAATATGGTGGAAAAAGGGAGGTGGCCAAAGATGTCCAGGTTAGCTAGATTACGGTAAAGTTAAATAAATCTGGAAGTGGTGGTGTGATAGTTCTTCATGGGTCTAAATCTTCTTTGATTGAGAAGGTTAAGACTAAGAAAGACCTTGATCTCGCCTTAGTTGTGTTGAAAGCCTTAGTGATGGAAAAAAATACTGAGGTTTTCTCACAAGGGGGAGATCGTGTACTTTGATATCAAGGATGGTTATGGATGCCCAATGATAGGGAGTTAATGAAGTCTATATTACAAGAGGCTCAAAACTCTTCATATTCCATATATCTTGGCACCACAAAGATGTATAGAGACTTAAAGGATATTTATTGGGGTAATGGAATGAAATAAGGACATCGCTCAATTTGTGCCCCAATATTCCAATTGCCAACAAGTCAAGGTGGAATATTAAAGGACTATCCCAAGACGTTGACACATTTACTTGGAAGTGGGAGGAAATCAACATGGACTTTGTAGTGGGGTTGCCATGGACTAAGAAACATTTTGACTCTACATTGGGGTAATAGTGGATCGTATGAAAAAGTTGACTCACTTCCTACCAGTTAAAAAGAATTTTAGTGCCGAAGATTATGCTCATTTATTTATCCGAGAATTAATAAGGTTGAATGGAATTTGATTATCCATCATATTGGATCATGGTGTTCAATTCATCTCTAAGTTTTGGAGATCTTCAGAAAAATAGCTTGGTACTAAGGTGAAGTTGAGTACCGCTTGTCATCCCAAAACTGATGAGCAAGCTAAAAATACAATTCACACATTAAAAGACATGTTGAGAGTTTGTGTGTTAGATTTTAAGAGAAGTTAGGATGAGTGTTTTCCACTTATTGAGTTTGGTTACAACAATAGCTTCCATGCAAGCAATAGGTTGTCACTATTGTTGGTGTTGTATGGTAGATGGTATGATCAATCATTGGGTGGTTTGAAGTCGGTAAGGTTGCATTGATAGGATGGGACTTCGCCATGAATATTATGGATGAAATTAAAAGAATAAGGGAAAAGTTGCAAAGGGATCAAAGTTAGCAACACTCCTACTTTGATGTTTTGAAGAATGGATCTTGACTTTCAAGTTGGTGATTGGGTCTATTTGAAGGTGTCTTTGATGAAAGGTGTGATCCAGTTTTGTAAAAGAGAGGAAATTAAGCCCTAGGTATGTAGGTCCTTACAAGGTGGTAAGAAGAGTGGGAAAGGTGGCATATGAGTTGGACCTAACTAATAAGATGAATTTGATCCATCCGATTCTTTATGTGTGGATGTTGAGAGAGTTCCTAGGTGATCCAAACTCCACAGTTCTTTTGCATGATGTGAACATTAAAGAGGATCTGAGTTATGAACAGGTATAGGTTGAAAATCTAGACTAACAAGTGAAAAAGCTAAGGAACAAGTAAGTTGCATCCGTCAAGGTGCTTTGGAGGAACCACCAAGTTGAGGGTGCTATATTGGAAGCGGAAGCAAATACGATGAAACGTTACCCATAACTATTCCACTCTACTCAAGCGTAAGGTATTAAAAAATTCTTCTCTAAGACCTAAAATTCCTTGCATTTTAAGTTTTGCATGATGTATACACTCATTCTTATGTTTTTGGACTGTTTTGAGACATGTTTTAAATATAGATTCTTAAAATTTCATGAAATGATGTTTAACTTGCACTTTACATCCATACTGGGTTATTAGCTGATAATTAACTCCACAGAGCTTGCCCTTATGTACATTTGGGGATGAATGTTCCCAAGGAGGAGATATTGTAACAACCCCTAGTTTAGGAGTCTATAAGTGTAGAAAACATTGGTTAGGAAATAATCGTGTGTCAGTTCACGAGGCTTACTATGGCCCGCAGGAACAGTTATGACCCTTAGGTCGATCTTTAAATAACAACTTTAGGAAAGGTAAAAAGTTTTCAATTGTGGGGTAACCCACATATCCAATGACAGCTTGTTAAAAAAATAATGGCTTGTAGATAGGGTCATAGATGTGTGTATCAGACATGAAGAAAATTTGGAGTTTGCCAGAAAGTAACCTATAATCAACAGCATGGTCTATAGATCATTACACAACCTGTAGTTACCCTTCGCTAGAAAATTAACTATGTGTGAAAGGACTCTACAAGTCCAACCATGGTCTGTAAGTCAAAGGATGGCTCGTAGAAAAGGGTTTCATGGTTTGGGTCAGAAAAATAGTTCCAGGATTTTATAAAAAGACAACAGGACAGATAGGACTATGGTTCATGGTTCAAACCACGGCCTGTATTTGAGTTTTCATTGGTTCATTCTAGCAGTATTAATAAAGTATAGTTTTGTCATTTCTACAAATCCTATTCCCATACTACATCATTTTTGCCATTCAAAAGGGCCTAAACCAGACCTTAATGCCCTAGACCCTTAGCCATTACCAAATTCTCTCATTCGTAAAATTTCCTAGGCAAATACTCTCTCTAGAAAGGTCAAGGCAAGGATAAGGTTTTCAAGTTCTTCCCAAGAGATTCAAGATTTTCTAATTAGAGACTAATTGAGGTATCTGAGTTTTATTTGTGGGTGTCACTTCACCCAAAAATTCCTACATAATGTCTTTTACCTATTCTTCAAGTTCCTTCAAGTCCATATGTATGTTTATGATGATTTTTTTATACTTTATGCTATTAATTGGTCATAATGATATCTTATGATGTTTTACTAAGTATTTCCATGTATCTAAGTTATTGATAACATCAGGACCCATTTGTAGGGCCTAGGAGTGGCATAGCAAATGAAAACCCAAGAGTCCCCAAACAAGTCTCATAGCATCTACATACACATCATCAGTTCGATCCACATAGCACATACCATATAAGAACTAAGGGGCGGGTAAGCATGACTCATACTATGGGGATAGAAAAGACTTAGAACTTTCCATATTTCCACATCTCATCACGAACATGTCATCATCTCATCAACATTAATAGATAGCCAAAATCACAATCTCCACAAGCAAATAGCATAACATAACATAAATCCATGCATGGAGTTTACATGTTGTCCCAACACTGCCTCTAAGTCATAATTAAGACGAGGCCCACGACATGTCTCTGGCTCACCCTCAAAGTAAAGACATAAGAGAATACCATAATAGGTAGATAGAAGGTAGATTGTCATTGGATGATAGTGCTCACCACAAGCAACTTTCACATTCCAATGTAACTATCAAGAGGTGGATGTAAATAGTCTCCGGTTTGTACATGGTTAGATCATGTAGGCAAAGAGTATGCTTTAGTACATTTGAATGTACTAAGTATGTAGGAATGCAATACATATGAACTCATTAAACCTGAATTCAAATTTAGATGACAAGGACATATATATTGAAAGAAGTATATATACAAAGAAGAAGAATACATCAACATGTCATGAAATATATGACACATGAGATGCCATAATACTTCAAACATAGTGGGAATGTGACCTCAATCAACATAAAAGAGACCAAGTGAGCTATTACTTGAAATTTTGATGTACACCCTACATTGAAGAAAGGAGGATTTACTTGCCAAGGGTAGACCCTACTTCTCCTTACAGGCCTTCTATTTTAGAGAAGCAAACTTACCTTATGGGACACACCATTTCTGCAAGGATTTATCATCATCATAATGTAATCATCCACAAAGGGGCATAAACATGAACTTATGTTTAGCACATAATTAATGATAAAGTGTAAGGGCCCTTAAGTATAGCCCTCCCACCTACAATCCCATTCGGTACAAAATCATTCCCCCCATGGGAATATATATATATGTGGGTGGGTGGGTGG
>JAOTQJ010190083.1:0-21639 GCA_025642045.1 Solanum sejunctum
TGAATCTGATCAATAAAGTCCTGGGGGTCTTCATTAGGATCTGACCTAGTGAAGGTTGGAGGGTCCAAATTAAGAAAGTCATGTATCCTGGTACCAGCTGCCCTATTTGCATCGCCTGTACCCATAGTTGGACCTTTCTGCCTTTGACCTTGACCAGCAACTATACGGGTCAATAGTTGGACTGCATTTCTCAGATCCTATACGGTAGCACCAATAGGTGATTTAGGGGAATTTCTCTACTTCCTAGTTTATTAGGAGCTTGAGGAATTGAAGATGTCTAGGACAAAGACTCCTCTTGAATCTCATTTTGTTGTCTCACCTGGCTGGGTGTACCAGCCACCACTTCTACTGCCTTCCATTTACCTTTGTTTTTCCTTGTTTCAGGCATACTTGTTGTACAATACAATTTAGGGATTATACACAATCAACTTATTACGCCACTTTCTATAGCACGATCTAAAGAATGAAAAAAAGTAACAACTCCTAAATGCCTCGTAGCCTCCTTCTTATAAATGTGTTGCACAACACATCGATAAACAAGATTCGACATAGACATGGCTTTGTAGACTCGCTAGGATGACCCACTCTGATACCACTTTTGTCACGCCCCAAAGTCCCATAGGGCGAACTGGCACCCGTTGCCATTAAAACTGGGGAGAACCAACCTATAACTATATGCATTCTATACATATTATAAGGGGTTTCTACATTTGACATGCCTTTAAGCAAATAAATAGTGATAACAAGCCAAAAGAAAATGCATATGACTAGGTCGATGGGGCCATGCTGTCTAAAGTGTGAGACATGACTTCACTATGCTTTACATAGTCTACAAAGCCTCTAAATAAAGGAAAACATCTAACAAGGGTCGAGACTGTCCCCGCCTCAACAAACAGTGCAATAAAAACATATAAGCTCTAGACATGTACAAAGCCACGAAGCAACCTGGAGCTTGATGACAGCAGCTAAATATCCTGTACTCCTACTGGGGAGATCTACTAGCACCTACACCTACAGCATAAAATGTAGGTCCCCCGTAAGAGACATCAGTTAAGGATAATGTACTGAGTATGTAAGGTAGGATATACTATATATAAAGTAACAACTCAAATGAAACCATGCATCTGTGGAAGATCGGGGACCACCCTTGGTTATGTTGTGGAATTATGTACTTTACGTCCTTTATATCACTTTACCTTTACTGAAAAATATGTACTATAAAATCTATGCACAGTTATAATCAAATGACCAATTGATCAGTGGTAAACTGTATTAGGACCATCCCTATGCTAGGTTCTTTCTGAACCCCCTCGAGCTCCACCCGTAATACTATATTGGGATCCTCCCTATGCTAGGTTCTTCTTGAACCTCCTCAGGATCCACCCATCAAACTGTATATTGTATACTATCTTTCAATTACCTTTGAGATGATTCTTTTGGAGGCCATAATATTGGAGTTGTAGGACTGTATATGTAACATGTGACATGTGGATAATCACACAAGATGACATGACAATGAAAAGAGTATGTTACGTAAATAATAAAATGCATATGAAATGAACCAACTTGTGAATTTTATTTAGTAACAAGAACTCATGTAACTTGGTATTGAAGCATGTATGGAGTTTTAAAGGTGACTATGTATGGAATCATATGAATATGTACAAGAGTGAAGACATGGTTAATAGTTGTGCCGGAGTTGGTGAATTCCTTTATGTACCAAGGAGAGAGCTATATTTCATGTCAAGTGATAAAAAATCAAATAACCTTACATACCTCATCGTCGGACCTTGTTACTACCTTGACATAACCTTTCCTTCCTCCAAATACTTATCTACAAAATAGAAAGTGATAACACTAGTTTATTAGCCAATATATACACCTTGGCATCCCAAGAAAATAATACATGGGCAGCAAGCGGGTGTTCATAAACCCGGGCGTATTCCTTTAACCTTTTCACCCCTAATCGTACTTTTTCTAATACACATTAGCATATGCACATCATGTAAGGCTAATTGTTAAGACCATAACAGTCTTTCAATAGCCCACAAAGCACAACACATCATAATTTCATATAATCTAAAAATGGATAGCATAACATTATCTTTCTTCGCTACACTTCAACGTTGACAACTCCAAACTTATTCAAAATTTAACCAAACTGTTCTAGCAACATTTATACATACAACCAGATATGAACCAGTTTCATAATAGCAATAAATCAGTTATTAAGGACGTGAATCAACAGCTTGCTCTCCAACAGTCCACAAGTTCATACGAAGCACATAATTGTGATATCATATAACGACTCAGTTTTGTGGACTATAAAAGTAGTTGTTCAGCCTTTTTACACTATTGTAAAGCCAATATTTATTTTATAATTAAGTGATAATATATAATAAAGCCATTCAACAAGATAAAACCTCTTCATTAAGAAGAAAAGTACACAAGAATCCTTAGTAGACAATTTGTCCAGAATTTCCAGCACCAACATATTAACTTATACTTCTTGTTTTTCATAAGAGAACTATACTAAACCCATCTGTAAACTTACTTACCACTTAATTAAGGGTGTGAGTCTTCACCAAGAACCCTAGGAGAGTTATTTAGCTCCTTTGCAAGGTGAAGAAGAAGAAAAATAAAGTTGGGAGAAAGCAGAAATTTTCCAAGTTAAAAGTGAATGGATATTTGTTGCATATGACCCCTCTTTTTACTACTACTTTGGCCGACCTTCTCTTGCTCTTCTGACCATATTACACCACATATTAATAAGTTTCTTATCAAGCAACTTGTCCATTAAACTTGGGCCAAAATGGGTCTCCAAGTTGATGGACTTAGGCTCCCTATTTTGCTAACTTTTCTTACTTAGTTTTGGGCCCAAAGTATCTAAGAGTTTATTATGCCTTTGGGCCTTCCTTACTATCATACTTGGGTTATAATATAGTCAGTATGTGATGTTAAATCATGTCCCAAAGTTAAACCCTTAAAATAAATTTTATTCATGCTCATACTTGGACAATTTCGACACCGGATCTCATCTCTGTTTAGTTAGCAATTTAAGCTAAGCAAGTAGCTAATTCACCTTCTTGCTTCTTAAGTCCTACAAGCACCTCAATTTTTTCACTTCAATTTAAGGCCGTAATCTCCTCAATTCGACACAAAACTTGTATACAGTCGACCCTCTTAAGCACTAGATGCACATATAGCCTACTAACGCGAGATTCAAGCACTTTTGAAAATTAGAGCTAATTTGTCCAAACCATGTCATGTTTCATTCGCATTGTGCCAATATTTTAAGGTGTGGGGTGTTACACCTTATATATTCCTCCATACACAAGTATATGTAATATTTTCCATCACATTGCCTAATTAAATATTATCATTCAGTCACATGCGAATTACCACGAGTAAGGAAGGTAACATAATACTAATCACCATACTCGCTAGCCATAAAATCAATTAATTAGAATTATAACAAATCAATAGTATATAGCTCGTAGCTAACCCCCCTAATCCAACTTGATACATATCGTCCCAACTGCCTAAGTACTTAACAATCAATGTTGTTCCAACACCTAACAGATCAGCAACAGCAATAGAGTACTTAATAAATCACTTTTAGCAAATAAGGGCCCCAATAAGTCCATCATAACAATCTAACCGATACACACAAGTCATCAAATCCATACACACAGAAGGGGCATTAATCATCCCAACAACATAACTAGGATCTAGTAATAACCATACAAAGTCCATATGTAATTTTTTTGGTATATCCTAGTACCCCTAAAATAACTGTAGTTATCCCATATTCTAAGTACAATGACTATGCACGAAGACAGGTGTTAACAAATCATGACAACAGTGTTAAAATATATAGGAGGAAATATAACTAACAATTAGCACATATATTAATAAGTACTTTCAACCATAAAAAGGCTCCAAATATACATGTATTTTAGCTCAGTCTAGATGTAAGGAAAGCCTAGCCTACCTAAAAGATGAATCCATATGCTTCGGAGTAATCTGCACAAGTTTATTATAAGGGAAAATTAGAATAAGTGATAATTTATTTTTTAATTTTTCAAATTTAACAAATAAAAATGAATATCTATTTTACATATAATTAACAAGTAAAAAGAACAAGTGGATGGAGGGAGTATTCTTTACATTTATTGTCGCCTATGTTCTCTAGGTACGATATGACTATGGAGTTTCAGATTTGGACAGATTGGTTTAGTGAGGGATTGTTTTGATACCTCAACACTAGATGAATATCAACGTCAGTATTTGAGCTTCGGTGGTCATGTCCGAGTGTTTGAGACTTGGGAGTCCTGCCCCGTGGTATGAGTCTGGTGACCACCGCTGGGATGCCATGTCGCAGATGTCGATTTTGAGGTTTGACCACCAGTTGATTATTCCTGGGTTTGATGCCTAATTGACTATTCCTATGTTTGAGGCCTAATTGATTATTCTTTGGTTCGAGGCCTTATTGATTGTGTTGGGGGGGTTTCTCCCGCGGGGGATATATCCCACCATTATGTATATTGTTAGACCATCTGTCTTTGGCTGACTGCCCGACCAGAGGCCAGGTCGGGAAGGGGGTTTGAGGCCTTATTCGATATTATAGGGGTTTGAGGCCCCGTGTACTACTGGTTACTAGATAGGTCGAGGACTCGATTGATTTCCTGTGGATCCACACACATATATATACCCTAATTTTGTGTGGTTTTACCCTTTGGGATTATGAGGGCTCGAGGGACGTCCAGGCTTAGACACTAGGGCCTTACACCCATGTACAGTTGACCCCTAGATCATGTGATATTGGGAGTTAGGTTTCGTGACAATTTTATGAGTTCTGTGGTGATTCAATCAGTTAGATTGTGTGTGGGTGTACCTTTTGGTCTTATAGGGGCCTAATTGGCATATAGGCAGATATTGGGACATTACACCCGCATACAACACTATGTCTTAGTTCGATGATAGTAGTAGTTTGGGCCTACTCGTATTCCATCGATTGGTATCATTGCACACCACTTAGGTTGATTTAGTCGAGTTAGGTGATTCTCTATACCTGCATACTCCTTCATCAGAGTTTTGATTTTCTATATTTACTGTAGTTCTCTATATTTGAGTCTTCTACATTTATAGTACTTTACGTGGTCGGCTGATAATGCCTAATGGGTGGCTGTTATCGGTACTCACCTTACATTTTTGCATCATCTCATGGTGCATGTCTAAGGACTGCCCACAGTCACTGAGTTAGGGGTTTGCAGGTGATTCAGGAGACATTGGTGAGCATCAACAACTCTAGATATTTTGCAGTCTCTTTCTATTTTGATGGTTGTCTTTTGTATTCAGACACTGGTCTTATATATATAGTGGGGTTTATATGTATAGATTATTAATATATGTATATATGTGTATTTTATTTTGAGTCTATAGTAGCTCTGTACAGTTGACTTTTAGGTTCTGGGTAGGTTTTAATTAATTATATTGTTGTGTTTGTTATGGTTTAACTAGAGAGCTTAGATAGGTATCATGTGGCTTGGGTAATTGGTTAGCATATAGGTGGGATCTAACAAGTGCCATCATGACCGGGAACGAGTTGGTGACAGATCTAGCCATCAAACAGTGGATGAAAGTAACCTCCAGTAGATCACATAGGCAAAAGTATGCGTTAGTATGTTTGAATGTACTAAGTATGCGGGGTGCAATGCTTGAAGTTTAGCCAACCTGCATTCGATGTTAGATGACAAGGGCACATAAATATAGAAAGAGATATATATAGCAAGAAATGTATTATAACAAAATGCTATGGAATTCATGATGCATGAGATGCAAATGCTCATATATGATGAGGATGTGACCATAACTGACATCTCAAACTCATCTGAGCTATTACATGAAGTTTCTCGATGTTGACCTCCCATGGGGTAAGAGAATATTACTTGCTAAAGGTAATCTACACCGTATCCTTACAACCCGATCATTTCGTATGTTGTGGCCACCTTCCTTATGACCTAGTTATTTCGAAAGGATTTTCTTATCAAAACATATCATATCATATCATAAATGCATAGCCATCCCTTATGAACCAGTCATTTCAGTGATGACTACCATACCTATATTGGCACAAAGTTCAAGAAAAGGGAGAAAGCCCTTGGGGATAGCCCTAATGCCCCTAATCCATCAGTGCTAAGTCATCATCCCTCAAGAGCACAGATATATATATATATATACATGCTTTCAAAAGTGACATTAGTCATTTTCAAAACCATTTAAATGCATTCTTAGGCTTAAAAGCTAAATATCATTCATAATAATTCATACGTAGGCTCAAATGCAAAAATCATAGTTTATAGGCATAATACTCATACATAGAAATAACTCATTCACATATACAGAATGGTGCAAGCACCCAAAATGCTCAAAGAGCCATAATCATAGACATTTATGTGATCACATTCTTGTCATAACCAATATCTTATCAAAATCATATCATAATACATAATTGAGCTTAACCCACTTCATAATTTCTCAAAAATTCTAATGTTCATGAATGCATATGCCACGAATGATGGGAGAATAGCATGGGTAATTCAGATTCAATCTAACATCATAAATATAATAAGAAACCTAAGTAAAGTCATACATAAATAACATTTAAATCATAATATAGGTTACCCATGCATAATTCAAGCTTAGAAAGGGATATGCATATTTATAACTTCATAAATCCAATATAATTTATCATATTATAGTTTAAATAAACTTAACATCACCAAATAAGTAAAACCCATACATTAATTGAATTTTATAATCAAGACGATTGAAAACTCAACTTAAAAGTAAGTAAAATTCATAAAAAATGCTAGAAAAGTTTTGGATCTCTTTGGTTGAAAGGAACCAAAGATCAAACTAACATACCTTGAACCAATGAAGAAGTTTCAAGAGAAATTTGAAGAAGAATTAAATTTGCCTTGATTTCCCCAATTTTGAATCCACAAGAGCTCCTTGGAATAGATTCTACAGTGACTTGAGAGAATTAGTCTTGAATGAGGGTTTAGAATTAGTGTAGGAGAGGTTTAGAAATGTAAATGGGAGCTTAAAGTCATAGAAAGCCTTGGGGATGTGTCAAAATATCAAAAATACCTCAATAAAAGCATCCCTTTAATTTTCCTCGGAACTCCTCATGGCCATGTTCATGGGTCGTGAAGCCCTTCAGGGATCGTGAAGACCCCCCCCCCCCCTCGTCTAGTCCAGACAAATTTTATTAAAAAGGGCATAACTTCTTCATTCTAACTCCGAATGAGGTGCAACTGGATGCGTTGAAAAGCTAATTAAAAGGGATTTAACTTTATAGGTCATAGGCTATTTAGTTTATTTTTTTCTAAGAGATATGCCCATTTAAAGTTGATCCTTCAATCGGTACTGGTGAAACACTTAGCCAATAGAATTCTTTTGAACTCAGTTTGATGTAGGAGGCCATGATGGCCTTAAACAATATAAATAATCTTGAATTAAAGGCTTTAAAGTAAAATTATCATGAACTTTGAAGTTCCCATACTTAGAAAATTTCACTCTAAAATCCATAAGGGAGGCCACACAGCCCGTGAAGCTCCATACGGATAGTGAGAGTGGTTGTGTCACCTTCCTTCATCGTAAAACTATGGAATTTCAAGCTAAGGTCACCATACGGTCCATGAAGTGTCACACGGAATCTGAGGCTGTAAGTGTGCATGTTATAGCCAAAATCACCACTTTCAAAGTCCAACATCCAATTTTGAGGCCAAGTATCACCTCATTGGAGGACAAACGGGCCGTGTGACCTCACACGAACTGTGAGGTCTCCCTTGAAGTGTCACCTTGGTCTAAAAACTCCCAAAATCAAAATTTGTAAGATCTAATGAAGTTGTACAATGTCTGGGTCCTTACGACATATTTCCTAATTTCTAATACATAATGGAAGAAGAAGACCCAATTCGACCTTTTAGGTAGATTAGACCAATTTACTAGTCTATGAGACTATAAGAATTGAATATTTGTTGAATCTGCACATTTGAGATGAAAAAAATGTGATGGCTAAAAAAATTTACTGCTTTTCCCATTCTTGATATTTTCATCAAGATGTTTTGTTCTGCTAGATTGTTGGAGAGACCAAAGAAGGAGAAACACAATGAATTGGATAGATGATGCTTATTTGGAAGAGAATCACATGCCATTTAAAAATATTCAGTTCATCGTCCAAGTATTGTAGCCACTATTATATTCTATTTTTGATGAAATCTCTTCTAACTTCTGATTTCTGCACTTGAGAATCACACACTAGCACGTTGGATGGTCCTTTTATCGATCCTTCCTAATATGGCATTTTGATTCAAGTGTGGATATTGTATTGATGAATCTCTTTTTTTGAAAATTGGTCAATTAAAGAGTTTATGAAAAAAATTTGTTATTATGATTAAAGGCCTTTTTTGGTTATATTTTGTGTTTGATCCAGTTGTAGTTTGTTTACAACAGTTGTTGATGATGTTCTATGAAAGCGAAAGATGCGACAATGAGAATTCTTGTAATAGCATTGTTTGCTTGGTTGGTCTTTGAGAGATCTGGCCCTTGGATCTACATGAATTTGAGTTTTGTGGAAGCAAAAGCTTTATATGCTTGCAATGCTTGAGATATAGATCTGTCGATTCGACATATGACATGTTTGCACTACTGGGGAAAAGTGATAATGGTATCAATAGTAGTTCATGAGATGAGGGAAGAGTACATTGTTGTGAATGTTGCATACGTACACCTTGTCAAGTGTGAATTGTTTGTCATGTTAGCGCCATTGAGTTGAGATATGAGGATCTATATATATTGAAGTGTATTTTATCATTTTGGCAAGAGACAAAATACTACACTGGCTCAACCAAAGACGTCATTTTAGGTTCCACTTGCATCAGGTCAATGCTTACTAACATTTGAATTTTAATGATGTGAGACTGTTGAAATATAGTTCACAATAAAAGCTTTTATATTTTGTTTTTTAGAAATCCAGCAAAGTGTTCTGGAAGTATTTTCCATAATATGATATGCTTTATCCTCCTAACCTTTCGTATACCCGCAAGGAGCCCAACAATGGCTCTTTCCCACAAGGTGGCTGAACCCCAATCTCATGATAGGAGGTGAAGGTTCTTTCCACTATGCTATACCTCTGGTTTTTTAATAACCATAGTGTGTGGGTTAGTTTGCAAACTGCATCTAACTACTTAAACCAAAGGGAAGTATTTCAAGCATGAACTTTTGGAGATGCTAACATTAGGTTTAACTAGGAAAGCTCACTTAAGTGTTTTCTCAAACATTTTCATTTTATAGCAATTTGTTTCTAGGTTTGTCATAAAATTAATCTAGTTTTTATAGTTGTGTTATTGATGCTCTCTGATTATTCTACTATTTTTACTATTTTTCCTTGTAGAGTTAATATTGTTCATTATTTAGCTATTATTTTGTATATGTCATTTTCTTTTTTTGCAGGTCTAGCAAATGCTTGAAAGAAGTCTTGAATGTATAGAGACTATACTGACGAAAGATCCCATTCAAAATATTAATGCACATGGAGAACAGATTTTTGTTGTTACCCAAAGCCACAAAATGAAGGTAGATATAAACTATCATTACATTCAGATTAAAAAACCTAGCAATTGGAAAACAGACTCTTAGTCAAGTTCTGAAACCATTTTTAAGATGCAACATTCATTACCAAGACTTGTTGTCACAATCCAAACCTAGGACCTAGACGTGACATGGCGAATGGGAAGTTTCAGAGACAATGCAAACAAGCCTCTTAGCATATCATGTACACATCCTTGATTGCGGAAGTAAAATAAGACAATAACAATAGTCAAGTATTTACAAAGGGTAGTGGGACTAAAAGAGGTCTTTCATAATCATAGAACATAAGAAGAGTGGAGCTACAAACATAATATCCAAAAACACCTCTACTTTAAAATGGAGCAAGGTCCAAGACACTTCCTGGGCTCACCCTTATGATAATAATTATCCAACATAAGGAACAAATCTCAACATAGCATGAATAAAATTGATATTGTCCTCGGAGTTGAGGACTCACCAAAAGCATTCTTCAAGAACCGAGCTAGCCACGTAGAAAAGGATGATCAATAGGTGCTCCGGTCCATACATAATAATATCATCTATGCATAGAGTATGCATTGGTACTTGGAATCTACTAAGTATGCGGGGTTCAATGCAACAAAGACATAAGACATAATAATTAAAATGCATACATATAGGCAATGTATATAATCTCAATATGACATGTATGATCCATTCTTGTTATAAACATGCTTGTAAAATATTTAACTTACATAATATATCATATATATGTGGGAGGAGACCTTAACCAATATAGACCAAGCAAACTACTACTTGGAATCTAGGCATGACACTCCCTCGGTGAGGTGATGAGGCATGTCACCCCCTCGAAAAGGTGTGATCTACTTGCCAAGGTAAACCAAATATGATAACATGATAATATGAACTAGATGGATCACTAGTAAAGCCCATTTGGGGAAATAATATCATCCTATGGTGGCACATAGTTTAGACACTAAAGACTTTATATAAGGACCCCTTGAGTCGAGCCCCCATCTTAAGCCTCAATAGGTGCTAAGTCTAATCCCACGGAATACTTGAAATAATCATAACTTTAATAATAACATGAGTAACTTCTAAGAGACATGATAACATGACATGAGTAGCTCATTCACATATTTGACCTCTTCTAGTGAGCTTAACTTGAACTTAAACATGAGGGTAAAAAAATAATCATGCTAAATCCCTCAACTTGACATGAATAGCTGACAAGAGGATAAAATCTTGAAACTCAACTTGTCACTAGTAAGATCATAGATATTTTTCATGAATTCAATACATACTTGAAAGCCCTTAATCTTCATGAAATCACTTGACTTGTAAATCATGCAATAGTTCATCAACAACTTAAGAATTCTTGGCATGTAATTTAATCAAACACTTGGTGGGTTCATGATACTTGTTCAAAATCATGCAACACAAGAGTATCACAAGAAAGAGTAAAATTCAGTCAAATCAACGCAAAAACCTTGTAGTAAAATCCTCATTTTGGGTATCTTGATATTCATCTCAAAATTCACAATAGCTCATAGTTTTCATAGTTCACATCATGTATAATTTTAATAGATTTAAATTAAATCATGGTATGAGATTAAAATAGATATTCATGCATAATCAAAATCAATACTTGATAACAACCCAACATAATTTACATTCATGATTCATAATAACCATGAGTAACACAACTTAAAATCATGCAATTTTCATAAAAAGAGAAGGTTGGGCTCCATGGACGAAAGAACCCAGGGATGAAGACCCACATACCTCAAACTAGGATTTTCTTGAAATTGAGTTGGGGAAACATGAAGCTTGAGATGCGTTCTTGAGTTCCAAAATTGAACTTGGAATCCTTGAATTTGAGTGAGAGATTTCATAAAGTCTTGGAGAGGTTTTAGAGATGGTTTTGTAAGTTCTAGAGTTGAAAAATGACCAAGTATGGAAGATTTCACATTTAAATGGGCATTGGGTTATCTCCCAAATGTCCTTGAACTAAGTTGGCAAAATAAGGCATAAAATGCACTTGTCTGTGCCTCAGGCGCGACGCAAACTAGTTGTTTTAGCACCATTTACACTAGTGCACGCCCCAGGCGTTAGTGGTCTGGGTGATCACAACCACTGGAATTTGTTAATTAGCAAAATTATTTTTTGCTACAGGTCTTCTAAAATCCGAGATTTACCCATCTCCCACTCAATTGTTTCCCCTAATCAAGAATATGAAGTCAAATTTTTGAAATTATGTATGATTTTTGAGATATATAGAAATTACGATTATGGAGCATTCCGAAGCACATGAGAGGCGTTTCAATATCTTCCCCCTTGGGAACATTCATCCCCGAATGTCAAAGAAACATGAGTAAGAGAAGTAATTATGAACCTTTCAGCCCAACATGAATGCAACAAATGCACCTAAACATCATTGTCAAAAAGTTTGAACAGGAATATCAAAAATTACCATAAACTTGTTACCATGAACATGAATGCACACAAAAATGACATAAGGGCTAAAACTTAAGAATTGAAATCATAGATGGGACTTCATTGGTTACCTTCTGCTTGAGTAGAGTAAAAGGGATATAGATATCGCTTTTTCATGTCCGCCTCAGCTTCCTATATGGCGTTTTCAATTTGTTTATTCCTCCAAAGGACCTTGACGGATACTACATCTTTGTTTCTCAACCTTTACACTTATCTATCCAATATTTCTATCGATACCTCCTTATACGTCAAATTATCTTCAACAACACCCACAACTTCTAAAGGCAGTATAGCACTAGGATTACTAACATATTTTCTCAACATAGACACATGGAAGAATGGATGAACCATATTCATACCCATAGACAACTCCAATTCATAGGCAACCTTACCAATTCTTCTCAAAATTCTATAAGGTCCTACAAACCTTGGGCTCAATTTCCCTTTCTTGCCAAACTAGACCACACCCTTCATGGGTGAGACCTTCAAGTTAACCCAATGATCAACATTAAACTCAATATCTCTTATTCTCATATCGGAGTAGGACTTTTACCTACTTTGAGCTATCTTCAATCTCTCCCTTATCAACATCACCTTATCCAAAGTTTCCATAATATAATCTGGGTCTAATCTCCCCCATATTAAACCGCCCAACTGAGGATCTACAATGCCTACAATATAAAGCCTCAAAGGGAGCCATGCTAATACTAGAGTGGTAGTTATTGTTGTAAGCAAACTCAATAAGTGGAAGATGTTTATCCCAAATACCCTTGAACTCCAAAACACAAGCCCTAAGCATATCCTAAAGAGTTTGTATAGTCCTTTCCACTTGACCATCCGTTTGAGGATGAAAAGTCATACTAAGCTTGACCTTGGTACCAAGACCCTTTTGAAAGGACCCCCAAAAATAACAATTGAATTAAGCACCATGATCCAAAGTGATAGAAAAAGGTACCCCATGCAATCTAACCAATTCATGAATATACAAGTTGGCATAATCTTCGACACAATAAGTTATTTTAACTGCTAGAAAGTGAGCCGACTTTGTTATTCTACCCACAATAACCCAAATAGAATCAAAGTGTTTCCTAGTCTTTGGAAACCCAACCACAAAATTCATGTTGATCTCTTCCCACTTCCTAGTAGGAATTTTCATGTATTGGGCTAGGCCAATGCTCGGCTTTTACTTATTGACATTTGTGACACTCGGCTACGAACTTGGCAATATATCTTTTCATACCACCCCACCAATACACCTCTCTCAAGTCTCTATACATCTTTGTGGAACTAGGGTGAATAAAATATAATGAATTATCGGCCTCTTTCAAAATCAACTCCCTCAAATTATCAATATTAGGAACACACAACCTACCTTGGTACCTAAGGGTACCATCTCCCCTTAGGAGAAAACCTCCACTTTACTATCATTTACCAAAGCCTTCAATTCTAGTAAGGCGAGATTAAGGTTTTGTTTTGACTTGACTTCTTCAATCAAAAAAGATCTGGAACCATCAACAACTACTACACCACCATTTTCAACTTCATTCAACCTAACCCCTAACCTAGCTGACAGTGAACTTCTCTAGCCACGTCCTTGTTACCAACATCAATATAAGCTATACTGCCTATGGAAACTCTACTTAGAGCATCGGTCGCAACATTAGCCTTGTCAGGATGATAGTGCACACTCATGTCATAATTTTTAATGAGTTCTAACCACCTTCTTTGCCTCAAGTTAAGATCCTTTCGTGTAAACATATATTGGAGACTCTTGTGATCGGTAAACATATGTACATGAAACCCATACAAATAATGATGCTGAATTTTCAAAGCAAACACCACGGCCGCCAATTCGAGATCATGTGTGGGATAATTTCGCTCATTCACCTTAAGTTGCCTAGAGGGACATGCTATAATCTTGCCATTTTGCACCAAAATACACTCCAAACCAATTCTTGAGGCATCAAAATAAGCCAAAAACCCTTCTAACCTTTTCAGTAAAGCTAAAATAGGAGCGAAGATAAGCTTGTCTTTCAAAGTTTGAAAACTCTTTTCACATTCAGCAGTCCAAACAAATTTTGCCTTCTTTTGGCTCAGCTTTGTCATAGGAGAAACAATAGAAAATAAATCATTCACAAACCTCTGATAGTAACCCACCAAAACCAAGAAACTCCCAATATTCGTCGAAGTCAAGGGCATAGGCTAATTCCTTATCACATTCGTCTTCTTAAGGTCCACTTTAATTGATCACCCAACACCATATGCACTAGGAATGCAACCTATTTCAACCAAAATTCACACTTTTGATCTTTAGCAAATAACTTCTTATCCCTCAAAATTTACAGCATCACCCTCCAATGATTCACATGCTCTTCTTCACTCAGGAAATAAATCCATATATCATCAACAAAGACCACCACAAACATATCAAGGTATGGTTTAAAGACCCTATTCATGAGATCCATAAATATTGTTGGTGTATTAGTCAAGCTAAAAGACATTACCACAAAGTCAAAATGCCCATAACTAGTCCGAAAAGCCATTCTGGGAATATCACACTCCCTCACTCTCACTTGGTGATACCTAGACCGAATATCAATCTTAGAAAAGTGACTAGCCCCCTGTAGTTAATCAAAAAGGTCATCAATCATTGGTAGAGGATACTTGTTCTTTATAGCAACTCTATTAAGTTACCAGTAATCGATGCACATTCTAACAAGACCATCTTTTTTTTACAAACAACACCGGTGCACCCCAAAGTGACTTGCTAGGTGTTATGAAACCCTTTTGCAACATATCTCTCAATTGATCCTTCAACTCCTTCAACTCCGACGGGGCTATATGGTAAAGGAGAATGAAAATGGGTTGCGTATCAGGGACGATGTCTATACCAAAGACTATTTTCCTTTTGGGAGGAACACAGGGAAGCTCATCAGGAAATATATCAAGAATCTCAAAGGACATAGACTCAACATGGCTAACCCTTACAAAATGGTAAATGCAACCCTTAGAAATTAATTTTTGGGCTTTAAGACAAGAATTAATCTACCTTTGACCACCACATTATAACTCTCCCACTCAAGGACGGGATCATTAGGGAATTGAAATCTCACTTTACAGGTCCTACAATCAATGGAAGCATGATATGCATAGAACTAATCCATTCCAAGAATAATATCAAAATTCATCATGTCATGTTCAACAAAATCACAAGGCAAGACTTTATGCAATACAAATATAAGATAATCTCTATAGACTCTTTTAGCAATAATGGACTCACCAATGGGGTTAAACACTTCATAAGGTTTACACAATAATTTGGGACACACATAAATCTTATTAGCCATAAAAGGAGTAATGATAGAAAGAGTGGCACCCAGATCTATGAAAGCATAAACATCATAATCAAGAACCTTTAACATACCAGTAACAACATCGGGGACCTCATCCACTCATTGCCTCTCTTGGAGAGCATGGAATCTATTTTGCCTTGGAGCACCCACCTGTTGTCCTCCCTTTTCCCTTTGACACACATTAGCATCTTGGCCTTGAGGACAACTATCTCTACCCTTGTTTTAAGCATGTGGAGAATCAAGAACCTTGTGACCTGCTTCACCAAAACTAAAGCAAGCATTAGAGTTCTTCAAATATGGATCACCATGGTTTCTCCCACACTTTTGGCACCTAGGATTAGTTATCCCATCATTTCCACCTTGGAACCTTGGGTTAGACACCCCATCATTAGCAAACTTTTTCTTAGGAGCATTAGAGGACCCTCTGCCTTGGAACTTGTGGCCTTGTTGGAAACAGCCACCCTTGGAAACTTTAATAATAACATGAGTAACTTATAAGAGACATGAAAACATCACATGAGTAGCTCATTCACATGCCTAACCTCTTCTAGTGAGCTAAACTTGAACTTGAACATAAGGGGTAAATAATAATCATGCTTGATCCCTCAACTTGACAGGAATAGCTCACATGGGGATAAAATCTTGAAATAGGGCCCAACTTGTAACTTGTAAAATCATTGATACTTTTCATGAATTTAATACATACTTGAAAGCCCTTAAGCATCATGAAATTACTTGACTTGTAAATCATGCAATAGTTCATCAACAACTTAGGAATTCTTGTCATGTAATTTAATCAAACACATGGTGGATTCATGATACTTATTCAAAATCATGCAACTCAAAAGTATCATAAGAAGGAGTAAAATTAAGTCAAATTAACCCACCAACCTTTTAGTTAAACCCTCATTTTGGGTATCTCAAAATTCATCTCAAAATTCAGAATAGTTCGAAGTTTTCGTAGTTCACATCATCCATAACTTCAATAGATTTAAGTCAAGTCATGGTATGAGATTAAAACATAACTTCAATAGATTTAAGTCAACTCATGGTATCAGATTAAAATAGATATTCATGTATAATCAATCAATACTTAATAAAACCCAATATAATTTAAATTCATAATTCATAATAAGAGATACCCATGAGTAATACAACTTGACATCATACAATTTTCATAAAAAGAGAAGGTTGGACTCCATGAGTGAGAGGACCCATGGATAAAGAGCCACATACCTCAAACTAGGATTTTCTTGAAATTTAGTTGGGGGAAACTTGAAGCTTAAGATGGGTTCTTGAGTTCCAAAATTGAGCTTGAAATCCTTGAATTTGAATGATAGATTTGATAAAGTCTTGGAGAGCTTTTTGAGAGGGTTTTGTGGGTTCTAGAGTTAAAAAATGATCAAGTATGAAAGATTTCACGTTTAAATGGGCATTTTGTTATTCCCAAATGCCCTTGAACTAAGTTGGAAAAATAGGGCATAAAATGCACTGGTCCATGCCCCAAGCATGACGTAGACCAGTCGTGTTGCCACCATTTACACTACTGTGTGCCCCAGAAGTGTTGTGGCCTAGGCGCGCACAGCCATCGAAGTTAGTTAATTAGTGAAAATTATTTTTCGCTACAGGTCTTCTAAAATCTAGGTTTTATACATTCCCCACTCAATTTTACCCCTTGATCAAGAATATGAAGTTGGATTTTCAAAGTCATACACGATTTTAAATATATATGAACATTATGGTTATGAGGCATTCCGAAGCACATGAGGGGTGTTTCACTTGCCAAGGGTAATTCCGTTGTTGAGCTGCTGATAGGTCTATATTCTCTCTTTTCAACTTTTTAGGTGTCACCTGTACACCCCCATCCACTAGGCTTTGGATTACATGTATGCATACTCCCTAACCAAAATCAATCTTTACTTCCTCTTTAACTGTACTTGATCTTAACTTCAAAAGAATAAGGCCTGACTGTATGTGAGAAGATATTGTCCATGGTTGGCCTGTATTAAAAGCTTGGGTCATAGTGTTAATTCGTGCCTAACATTAATTCTTGCATAACAACAAGTCGGATTACAAAGAAAAAATATATGTTAATTTGTTAGTCAACAAATTAATGTGAAATCAAATGGTGGCTTGGTTTGGTGAGTCAAAGGAAGACAAAGAACATGTGTTTTTAAGCTACTCTTCTTTGGCCTAATGTTTGGTAGAATCTTTGACTTTACTTTTGTTTTATATTTAGCTTTCACACCATATAAGTTTACTATAAATAGATGTTGTAACTTAGAAGGAAAATCATCCCATAAGTGTAATAAAAAACACAAGTGTTAGAAAGAAAAAGAGAGTTTTTTCTTGTTTAGATCTAGGTGATCTAATCTTGTAATCCTTTCGAGAGTTTAGTGAAACTCGCAAAAGTGCCTTTGTGACGGGGACGTAACTCAAAGTTTATTTTTGGGTGAACCTCAATAACAATTCTTTGTGTCCAAGTTATTTATTTTTCTATCCAGTTATAATTTTGCAAGTGCTTAAATTGGGTTGAATCATTATTCAATTTGCCTAACAATTGGTATCAGAGACTCGTTGGTCTAACTTTTTGGAGGAAAATTTCCCCTCGTTGGAATGTGAAGCAAGAAATATGGCAGAAGATAAATTGAGAATTGAGAAATTCGATGGATAATACTTTGGGTGGTAGAAACTCCAGATCGAGGACTACCTCTACCAGAAGGATCTGTATGTTCCGCTCACTGGCATAATGCTAGAATATGCAGAGCTTGATCCCGTAGCTCTGACAGAGTGGAATGTCCTTGATCAAAAGGTTCTGGGAGCTATTCGTCTTGCATTAACAACAAAGACGGGGTACCACATCCAAAAGGCAAAGACAACCAAAGAAGCAATGGATATCTTGGCTAACATGTATGAGAAACCTTCTACATCTAACCAAATATTTTTGTTGAAAAAGTTAGTCAACATGAAGTTGACTGACAGGTCATCGGTAGCAGAGCACATCAATGACTTTATACAGGTTACAAACCAGCTGGAATCAGCAGGCATAAAGCTGGATATGAAACTCCAAGCTTTATTATTCCTTTGTTCTCTACCAGACAGTTACAATACAGCGGTGCAAGGAATCTATATCACCATGAGGATGATTTGACTCTGGATGATGGTGTAAGTAGTATCATGGATAAGGATATGCGGAGGAGGGTTTATAGGGGAGACCAACACTCGGCACCAACATCTTCCTCGGCACTAGGAGTAGAAAATCGAGGAAGAATCCAAGGCAAATAGAAGTACATCGGTCATGGTAGATCAAAATCCAAAGGAAGAAAAGGAGGTAGCGGAAATACATCTAGAGACGAGTGTTAGCATTGCCACCAAATCCAACACAGATGACACTAGTGCGAGGCGTAGAAGAGGAAGCTTCAAGAAGACTCAGATGGAGCTAACGTGGTAAGTAAAGAACTCCATCTTGACAATCTATTTCTATCTGCGATTTTGATTTGGCTATGGACAAGTGGTTGGTAGACTCGGGTGCTTCTTTTCATTGTACCTCAAAAAAGAGTCTGTTCACTGATTATACCAACGGTGACTTTGGGCAAGTGGTTGTGGGAAACGGTCAAAGGTGTCCAATCATTGGGAAGGGAACAGCCAGGGTAAGCATTCCAGGAGGAGCGAGCCTTGTTCTACGAGAGACAAGGCATGTCTCAAAGCTAGATAAAAATCTTATTTCAGCAAGCAAACTCAACGAAGAAGGTTATTTAACAACCTTCGGAGGTAGATTGTGGAAGATTACTTTAGGAGCAAGAGTAGTAGCAAAGGGAAAGCATACAGGTACACTTTACCTTCTCTAGGGAGACAACACTGAAGATTCAGTGGCAGCTACAATGACTTCAAAAGGTCTTTCTAATCTATGGCATCAACGACTCGATCATCTTAGCAAAAAGGGTGTAAGGGAGTTATACACACAGAGATTACTACCGGGTCTAAAAAAGGTCGAGCTAGACTTTTGTGAGAGCTACATCTATGGGAAACAAAAGGTAATCAGTTTTAAATTGAAGGGACAACAAAGGAAAAGCAAAAAAGCTTGAGCTAGTCCATACTGATGTATGGGGTCTAGCATAGGAGGTCCCTTATGGAGGTAAGAGATATTTTGTCACTTTCATTGATGATGAAACAAGAAAGACTTAGGTATATGCTCTCTGTGAAAAATCATAAGTTTTTGGAATGTCTAAAATGTGAAAGCCATGGTCGAGAAAGACACGGGATGTCAGGTTAAAGCCCTAAAATATGACAATGGAGGTGAGTACACCATCAAAGAATTTGCCGAGAGAAGGAATACATGGAGTCAAGACTGTTCCGAGGATTCTGCAAGAGAATGGTGTTGCTGAAAGATTGAATCGAACGATTCTAGAACTATCCAGGTGTATGAGACTACACGCAGGCTAACCGCTCCATCTTTGGGCTGCTACTGTGGATACGGCAGTCTACCTCATCAACTGAAGTCTAGCTAGTGCACTAAATGGAAAGACACCGCAGGAGGCATGGTCAGGTAAGAAGGTTAATTATTCTTTCTTAAAAGTATTTGATTGTATTGCATACGCTCTAATTGACAAGGAAGATCGAAAGAAGCTTGATGTTAAGTCCCAAAAGTGTGCCTTTATTGGCTACGGGGGCGATGAGTATGGCTATAGGCTATGGGACTTTGCAAACAATAAAGTCTTTCATAACAGGAATGTGATATTCAATGAAGCTCAAATGTATAAAGATCGTCAAGCTGAGCAGGAGAAATCTACTAAATCCAAATATGTTGATTTGGACTTGGAGCCAGAGAAGAATCTTTCAACAAGCAAAGAAGCTTCCCAACATAAGATTTAAGGGGAGCCTAGTGAACCAGAAGTTCAATAAGATGAAGATCTCAAGGAACTAGAAGTTACTCCACCACAGAGATCTACACGAGTAAGAAAGCCAAAGGTAATATTTAACCCGTCAGTTTTGTGTCACGTCTTATACACAGATTCGGGGGAGCCGGAGACTTATAATGAAGCAAATAAGGACACTTCTCACAATAAGTGGGAATATGCCATGGAAGATGAGATGATCTCATTACTTCAGAGTAAGACATGGGAGCTAGCAAAATTGCTAACTGGCAGAAAGGCTTTGTACAACAAGTGGTTATACAGAGTTAAAATAGAAGCAGATGGTAGTACTAGATACAAGGCGAGGCTTGTAGTGAAAGGCTATTCTTAAAAGGAAGGCATCGAATATATGGAGATCTTTGTACCAGTGGTGAAGATGACATCAGTCAGAGTATTACTGAGTATAGTCGCAACTGAAGATCTTCATCTCGAGCAACTCGATGTGAAAATAGCTTTTTTGCATAGCAAGTTAGATGAAGAGTTGTACATGGTATAATCAAAGGGTTTTGCAGTCAAGGGCAAGGAACACATGGTCTGTCGATTGAAGAAGAGCTTGTACGGCCTTAAACAAGCCCTGCGACAATGGTATCTAAAGTTCGATAGTTTCTTGCAGGAAAAGGGATTCACCCGTTATGAATTAGATCATTGCATTTATCTTCCAAAATTTGACTATGGTGATATCGTATATCTTTCTCCATATGTGGATGATATGCTTGTTGCAAGTGCAAATATGAAGAAAATTGAAGAAGTGAAGAAAATGCTGAGATCTACTTTTGATATGAAAGATTTTGGGGAGGCCAAGAATATTTTAGGCATGAGCATCTTTAGAGATAGGAAGAATAAAAAGTTGTGGTTGTCACAAGAAAACTATGTGAAGAAAGTGTTGAAGCGATTCAACATGAGTGATGCAAAACCAGCACCAACTCTGTTGGCGAGGTATATCAAACTTTCCAAGGACATGTGTTAAAGAACTCAAGCTGAGATCGACAAGATGTCAAAAATACCATACCAGTCAGCAGTCGAAAGTTTGATGTACGCAATAGTATGCACAAGGCTAGATATTGCGCATGCAGTCAGAACTGTGAGCAGATACATGTAGAATCTAGGCAATAAGCATTGGGATGCCATAAAGTGGATACTAAAGTATCTAGCAGGTACATATAATTACTCTCTTTGTTTTGGAGGTAAATCCTTGGAGATACAAGGATATACAGATGCAGATCATTCAGGTGATCAAG
>JAOTQJ010190093.1:0-21638 GCA_025642045.1 Solanum sejunctum
AATTAAGGACTTCCGACTTCAACTAAATTTTTACCCGCAAAATTCACTTGATTCCATACTCACGCACCATAAGTTAGAAAAATTTAAAAATATACCGCAATCACAATAATTTTCCCGAATGAGCAATTGACCTCCATTTAGTTAATTACGGGGTCTAACAATTACATTAACCAAATTTAACCTAAATTTACAAATCATGATGGAAACAAATCAAATATATAAAGCGAGAACAATTATCCTTATAATTAAATATAAAAATAATTTACTTAAAGAGACAGTTGTCCTAAGAGAGTAAGCAAATTATCTCATTTTAGATGGGAGATTTAATTGTATAGCCATTTACAAACTCATTTTTAATTTTATGACCTCTTACTATAGAGGCTTACATTTTTTCACATAAGATAACAAGGTCTTTTTAATTTGTAAGCAGTTATAAAATATCATTTTCTTGTGTTGATTTTGAGATTACATCTATATATCTTGCGTTTGATGGAAGGTACTCCCTAAAATTAGTGTTATTTTCATATGTAAAAGGTGAAAATTATAGAATTCCAAGATTAGAAATCAAATGACATCTAAGATAAGTCGAGGAGAGATATAAAAGTAAAATAGATGCATTAGGGTTTTTCTTCATTCTTCATCTCTTTTATATCTCCACAACTAAACGGAAGCTTGATCATAAAACATATTGATCTAACCAAGAGTTCAAAACTAAACATGAAATATAAACATACATTATTTAAGCAATGAAGAAATAGCAAAGATAGGGCAAATCGATGCTTTAAATTATTGAGCGACTATATTCTTTACGACTATCTAGAAGACGTAAAATGACTCTTTATTCCTCTTCGGTAAGACGGCCCCTGAGCCTATCTAGAGTATTCATATCACGAAGCCTTAAATCATGCTCAGGTGGGTTTTTCCCTGAAGATGAAGCTAATTAATTAGAATTTTTAGAATCACTGCAGATACTGTTGTAGAAACAATCTGTTGTGGTTGGTGAATTGATGAGTTCATAATAGCACCTTCTTGTTCTGGATAGTTGGTAAATGGCACAAATACCTTTTTGTAGGAGTTCCTTTAACCAAACCATCCTTAAGATGAACCTTGGTATGACCTACTATGGTTTGGCTCGAAGAAAAGAATTTTTTGCAAATGACACATTACAACGCCCATATACCTTATTGTCCATCTAGTTCCTCCATTTTTGTTACTTAGTCCAAGGAGGATGAAGATAGGAGGAGGGGTGTGAGGAGGAGGATGAAGAGGGAAAAAGAATTGAAGAGAACTAAAAAATTTATGTAATTAGTGACGAATGGTGATCTATTTATAGCTCTCATCAAGTGATAACATGCAAATAAAATTTATTATATAAGTCCTTGTATATTTCTAAAATACTTAGTGTGAACATCTAATTTTTTTATCAAACCTTAATGTTATACCTTTTAGTATTTATCTTGTGTCTAAATTATGTATTTTTATTTTTACCTTAGTTTAATAAGTTTATTGTAAAAGTTTTGAAAACTACAAAAATAGAGTCACATTAAAGATAAATTTGATTTCAATTTTTTAAAAAAGAAAAGAAAACTTATAATATAAATATTTTTTAAAATCTATTTAATTGTGGCTAAACTAATAATTTTAGTATATTGTCAATTATATTTATCGATAACTAGCTATTTATAATTTTTAAAAATAATTTTATCACTTCAAATTAGTCAATGAATATTTTTATTATTGTATTTTATTTTTATCTTAGAAAATTTTAAAAATAACATACAATTGTCCAAACCTCACATTTCTACCACACAATACAACTCCCTTTCATATTTTTCCTCACTATCCCACGTTTCTGTCACAAAAAACTACTTCCTCACTCACATTTTTTTTTTACTCTCCCTCATTTCTCTCACACAATACAACCTATGGGCAGTCAGAATGGTTAATTTTTAATAAAAATTAATTTCTATACTTTGAGTTTATAAAAAAAATTTTGAAATTTTAAATAATTTTTATAATTAATTGAATTTCTTTAAATTAAATCCTTAGGAGCATGATTAGGTCGATAATAATAATAGAAAATGTTATGATCTAAAGAACATTTAAATAAATTCTAGACGTGGAACAAATAATTAATCAATAGCAAGACTGGAAAGTGTTTCTGCCAGTACACAATGCATTGATAAATAATACAATTTAAAGAAATTTTTAAAAATGAATTGTCAGAACCCAGTATGCATCCTATGAGACCCTGCCTACAAACAAGTAAATTCCCAAGTCCAGGGTACCTGTTCTCAATCAGTAGTCACAGTAATACTTGTTATGCTGAATAAACCAACACACTCTACCCATATGCATCATGTATATCAACAAAAGAATTGAATATTCTCAAGTGTCTCAATATTGTAACACTTGGTAAAATTACCAAAATATCCCTAAAGTAGAGATGTGCGTATAATGTGTCTTTCCATGCTCCGATGAAAAATCTGAGGCCAGTTATATGATCAGCATGAAAAATTGAGTGGGAAAGTGGTTTCAGTTAATTTTTTGAGCAATTAGATCAAAAGACAATTTTTTGATACGAAAATGAATTCCAGTAAGCGTGTGCGACAAGTGTGCGACAAGCACATGCCGCGGACCAACATTTAGACTTTTTCCAAAAAATTTCTACGGGATTAGAGAACTTATTTAGAGAATTTTTTGTGTTAGGTCCATGTCTGGGACCCCCTTGTTTTGAGGCAAACTTTTTTTTTTTCAAATTTCGCGAGGGGCATTCCAGAGCTTTCCTAACCCCTTCAAAACTCAAAATATGATCTAAATAAGTCATTTTGAGCATAAAAATGGTTTTAAACCCCATTCCTTAATCATTATAATTTCTTGAAAAAGACTACGACTAAAGAGAAGAGGAGAGAGGAATTAAGGAGTTCGAGGAGAGTTCTTGAGGATTTATTGCCAAAAGCATAATGCTAGGTATTTAAGGCTAAACTAAAGCATGGGGTTGTTCTCCCATGTGCCCCATTGATGGTAATAAATGAGTTGAGAGTCCATGATACCCCATATATGTTTCTTGAAATGCTTTCTTGATTGTTTTATTAACAACTATATCTATTACATGTATTTCCATATGTTGATGATCATCACAAACTACTTTTCTTAAATTTAATACTTTTCTTGACATATTGTATAAATCCTATATATTGATTTGTGAAAGCATACATGAATGAACCTATGGATGGAGTCTAGAGTCTTGACTTGAGTATGTTGATGGAGATCTTGATGTGAGTATGAGGTTGAGTTAATTGAGCTTGATGATCCTATGAGTCTTCATAATTGAGTTCTTGAGTTTTCTCTAAATGACTTCTTCTAAAATTATGATATATGTCCTTGAGTTCTTAAATGAGAATTGAGTTTATTGAGATGAGCTAAAGCCCGTATAAACAATAGAGGATTTTAGAGTTTGAGTTGATGACATAATGAGAGTCTCGATGAGATTGATTATGCTAATGAGTGACTCCATGAGGCTAATTGAGATTAGGAGAAGTCTTATAAGCATTGCATTTTGGAAGGAGTATAAAGCACTAAAATTGGTTATAGTAAGTCCCACTCACACTCATTAACTACGTTGCCAAGCGTAGGCGAGGATTGGACCATTACTTTAGATGGTACCCTCTTGAGGTAAAGTCCCTAAAAGAAATATAGGACTTTAGAAGTTAGACCCCTTGTGGATCATAGGTGTTTCTTACCTAGAAAGTATGGAACAGCTGTGGCAACATCAGTGGGATCATTGTACAATCATTGGCTCATATGTGATTGTTACTAGATAAGAGAAACTCCCATAAAGTTCCCACTTTGAGTACTCTGATGAGTTGAGTTAAGTTGAGCGGAGTTGAGTTCCATTCAGTTGATTTCAGTTGATTGATTAGGTTTAATTGGTTCATGGGCCACTTATGTACTCTTTATTCTTTCTTCAAATAGACATTTTGGCATTCTGGATGAGTATATTAAGAGTTGATGTTATTTTTATATTATTCTACCTGTATTTGTTTTTTTAGCCATTTTACATACTCGTATATTCCACGTACCAATTACCTCTTTGGACTATATCATTTCATGATACAAAGGTTGGTACTAGAGTTCGTCAATAGGCACATCGTTGAGGATCTAAGCATTCAGCAAGGTTGGTGAGCCTCCTTACATTGGAGGATCATTGTTTATTGTCATCTTGCTTATAAGAATTGTCTTGTCTTTGCTTTACTTTTGATTTGAGGTACCTATGGGTCTGTTATTGCCACCGCTTAATAGTGATAGACGCTTCATAGACTAGAGTTAAGTATTGATATTGGGACTTATTGAGCTAGATTCTTTCATACTAGCTTATGTAGTTAATATTATGTTTGAGTTATAGATCATCCATTCTTATATTTAGTCTTCTGCTGAGTTTTCTGAGTTATATATTGAATGAATAGATGTGATGAGGCCAAGTAGTTCACTTATAGACTAGCACTAGTCTCTATGTGCAGGCCATGTTGTGACAAACTTGGTATCAGAGCACAGAGTTCAAGTGTCCTAGGGAGTGTGTGAAACTTTCTCTAGTAGAGTCTTGTTTATGGATGTGTTGTGCACCACACTTCATAAGCAGGAGGTTATGGGACATTAGGAATGGTTACACTTCTTTCATGATCTGATTCGTGCGATAACGTTAAATCTCTATGAAAAGTCTCTTCTAATTCGTGCTCTATGCGTTGCATAATTGTGATTATGCCTCCTAGAAGAGCCATCAGAGATAAAGGACATCCTTCTAGGTAAAATGTTAACCTACCTGAGGCTCAAGGACATGAGGAGCCCATGGATCCAATAGTACTTATTGAGCATCTCCCATAAACTAAGGTTTTCTAATGCTGAGCTTTGCCAGAATATTCATACTCTAGCCTAGAATTTTATAGCATTTGCTATAGGTGAGAAGTGGGTAGACAGTTTGCACAGGACACATCATAGGTCTGGGAACTCTTTTGGATGAATCCATTTCTGTTCACTGGGCCTACATCCACTGAGGATCCTAAAAAGTACTTGTAGGAGCTTTTGAAGGTGTTTGAAGTGATGCATGGGGTTGATGCTAATAGAGCTAAACTTGCTGCCTATCAGCTTAAGGGTGTGGCCAGGCTATGGTATGATCAATGAAAGAAGGGTAAAGGAGAGAAAGCCCCAACACTGACTTAGGCAGTATTCAAGGAAGCTTTCTTAGGGAATTTCTTTCCAAGAGAGCAAAGGTAGGCTAAGGTAAGAGAGTTCTTGAATCTGAATAGGGCTTTATGAAGGTGCAAGAGTATGGTTGAAGTTCACTCAGCTATCTAATGCTCCGGATATGGTTGCTGACATGAGAGGGAGGATGGGAATGTATGTTGATGGGCTGAATAGAGGGCTAAAGAAAGATGGGAGAGGAACTATACTTGTGAGTGACATGGACATCAGGAGGTTGATGACTTATGTTCAACAAGATGATGAGGTGTGACAACATAACAGAGAAGAGTTAGGAGTATGAGAGGTAAGACATCTAGCCATGAGGTTAGCAAGAGGGGGAATGGTAATAAATTCTAATCAGGGCTAGCACCATCATCTGCTAGTGCCCCTATGCCCAAAAACAGGAATGATCAGAGGTCTCAGCACTTTGGAGTCTAGGGATCTCAATCACATGCTAGTGTAGCTCAAGGTTCATAGTGTAAGCCACCATGTGTTAAATATGGCAGATTACACTTAGGTAGATATTGTGAGGGGAGTGATGCATGATTCAATTGTGGCCAAGTGGGTCACTTCTACAATGAGTTTCAAAAGTGGGTTGATCAGGCTCAATCTTCTGCACTAGCCCCACTAACTAGATGAAATAAAAAAGGTACTACAGTAGATACAAGCAGAGCTACAAACCATTTGTATGGAATAGGTAGCCAAGACCAAAAGAACTCCTAATATGTTACTACGGGTATGATTCAAGTCTTTATTCTTGATTGTTATGTTTTGATGGATCTTGCTGCCACATTGTCCTTTGTAAATCCTTACGTGGAGAGTAGATTTGATATAACCCCTGAGAGTCTTCTTGAACCCTTTAATGTTTCTACTCCAGTAGGTTAGTCTATTTGAGCCGAGAGTCTATAAAGCTTATGTAGTGTCCATCCATCATAAGGATACCCTTATTGATTTGGTTGAGTTAAAGATGACTGATTTTGATGTGATCCTTGGTATAAATTGGCTTTACACCTGTTATCCCTCCATTGATTATAGAGCCTAAATTGTTAAGTTCTAATTCTCGAATAAAATGTTTTTACAGTAGAAGGGTGATTTTATCGGACCCAAGGGAAAGGTTATCGCCTACCTTAGGTCTAGAAAGCTAATATCCAAAGGTTTTATCTATCACCTAGTGCAAGTTAAGTTTGATGATGTTGAGTCTCCTACCCTTGAGTCAGTCTCGATTGTAAATGAGCTTCTTGAAGTGTTTCCTGAGGATATGCCTGGAGTCACTCCTGATAGGGAGATTGACTTTAGGATTGATATAGTTCTTGATTTCTAGCTTATCTTAATTTCACCTTATAGGATGGCCACCGCTGAGTTGAAAGAGTTAAAATAATAGTTGAGAGAATTATTAGAGAAGGACTTTATTAGGCTGAGTATCTCTCCTTTGGGTGTTCTTGTCCTATTCGTGCGAAATAAAGATGGATCTCTCAGAATGTGTGTTCACTATAGGCATTTGAACAAGGGCATGATAAAGAATAAATATCCTCTCCTAGGATAGATGATCTATTTGACCAACCTCAGGGTTCCTCTTGTTTCTAAAAGATAAACCTTAGATCTGGCTACCATTATTTGAAAGTGAGGGAATGTGATATTCCAAAGATAGCCTTTAAGGCTAGATATGGCCATTTTGAGTTCTTGGTCATGTCCGTAGGGTTGAAGAATGCACCGTCCGCCTTCATGGATTTGATGAATAGGGTATTCAGACAATATCTTGATATGTTTGTGATCATGTTCATCAATGACATATTGGTGTATTCGAGAGATGAGGAGAAGCATGCCAATCACCTCAAAGTTGTTCTCCAAACTATTAAGGACCATGAGTTGTGTGTGAGATTTTTGAAATGTGAATTTTTGCTCATGTCATTGGCCTTCCTAAGTCATGTTTTTTCCTGTGATGGTATTCTAGTAGTTCCTCAAAGGATGGAAGCAATTAAGAACTTGCCCAAACTGACCTCTCCAACTAACATAAGGAGTTCCATGGGGTTGACAGTCTACTACCACATATTTATTGATGGATTTTCTTCCCTATCCAAATCATTGACCAAACTAACTCAAAATAAGGTCAAATTTTAGCAGTCTGATGAATATGAGAGGAGTTTCCAAGATTTAAAGACTAGACTGACTACTGCACCAGTTTTAACCTTAGCCAATGGAACTGAGGACTTTGTGATATAGTATGATACGTAAAGAGTTAGATTGGGTTATGTGCTGATGTAGAGGGGGAAAGTAATAGCCTATTCATCCAGATAACTTAAGGTTTATAAGTGGAACCATTCTGACCTATGATCTTGAGTTGACAGCAATGGTGTTTGCACATTAAAATCTAGTGCCACTACCTACATGAAGTGCATGTGAATGTGTTCACTGAACACAAGAGTCTGTAGTATGTCTTTAGTCAGAAAGACCTCAACCTATGATAGAGGCGATGGTTAAAGTTGATCAAGAATTATGGCGCGAGCATTCTCTACCACTCAGGTCAACCTATTTTACGGAAGGACAGACAGATCTAGCTAAGGAAGTGTATCAATTGGCTCATTGAGAGTTCAACTTGAGTAGAATGATGAGGGATAAGATAATGTTGAAAATGGGTCGGCTTCATCTATAGTGCCAGAGGTGAAAGAAAAGGAAGACCAAGACCCTGTCATACTTCAAATGAAGGACGTTGTGCATAAATAGAATGTGATGGTGTTCTCCAAGTGAGGATATGGAGTGATGAGGTACCAGGGTATATTGTGTGTTACAGATGTTAATGGAGTATAAGATAGAATCATGGTTGAAGACCATTGCTTAAGATATTCCATTCATCTTAGCTCTAACAAAATGTACCATCGTTTGAGGGAAGTCTATTGGTGAAGTGGAATGAAGAGGGATATTGCTGAGTTTGTTTCCAAGTGCCCGAATTGCCAACAACTTAAAGGTGATCATAAAAGGCCATGTGGATTTGCACAGAACTTTGAGATTAGTAAATGGAAGTAGAAGATGATCAACATGTATTACATTACTGCTCTACTAAGGTCTCGAAAGTAACATAATTCGATATTGGTGATTCTGGATAGGATGACCAAATCGGCTCACTTTTTAGCAGTTATTACAACTAGCACTATAGAGGAGTATGCCAAGTTGTATATCTAAGAGATTGTGAGGTGACCTGGGGTTCCTTTGTCCATCACCTTTAACAGAGGAGCTCAATTCACCTCCCAATTTTGGAGATCTTTCTAGAAGGGATTGGGTACTAAAGTGAATCTGAATACTACCTTTCATCCTAAAACAATGACTAGGCAGAGCATACAATTCAGATATTAGAAGATATGTTAAGAGCCTGTGTCCTTGAATTCAATGGAAATTAGGATGATCACTTACCATGGATTGAATTTGCATATAACACTAGTTATCATGTGAGCATTCAAACGGCTCCTTGTTGCTTTGTGTGGGAGGAGATGTAGATCACTAATTGGGTAGTTTGAGGTTAAAGAAGCTGAGTTGACTAGACTTGATTTTTTCCATCAATCAATGGAGAAGGTAAAGGTGATTTAAAGAAAGGTTAAAGACTGCACAGAGTCACCAAAAATCTTACACTGATGTGAAGATAAAAGACTTAGAGTTTGTGGTGAATGATTGGGTATACTTGAAGGTGTCACCTATGAAGGATGTCGTGAGATTTTGGAAGAAGGGGAAAATTAGTCCTCTCTATATTGGTCCCTATTAAATAGTAAAGAGGATTAGAAATGTTGCTTATGAGTTAGGGTTCCCTTTCGACATAGATACTATTCATCTAGTGTTCCACATTTCTATATTGAAGAAATGTTTGGGAGATCCTACCTTGGTAATCCCTGTTTAGAGCATTGGAGTAAAATATAATTTTTCCTATGAGGAGATTTCGGTCAAAATCCTTGATTGTCAGGCTCCCAAGTTGAGAACCAAAGAGGTTACCTCAGTCAAAGTACTGTGGAGAAATCAATTCATTGAGGAAGCCACATGAGAAGCTGAGGAAGATATAAGAGCTAAATATCCATATCTATTCGTTCAAGATGATGAGAATGTTGAAGGTAATGTTCTTACTCTTATGTAAATTGATTTTCTATTCTTCAGTTGATGTATCTATTCTTGAGTCTGAGTAGAGTTTGTTGAGGTTGATGAGGAGTTGAGAATTTGAGTTATTGAGTGAGTATTGAGATGAGCCTTGACTCTATGCATGCCCTGATGTCCACCTTTACTCATCATTCCTGGACAAATTATTCCTAGAGAGAGATAATGTAACAGTCGGTAAAATTACAAAAGTACACCTAGAGGAGAGATTTGTGCATAAAGCATCTTTCATGCTCCGATGGCAAATCTGAGGACGAATATGAGATCAACATGAAAATTTAATGGGTAAATGGTCTTGATTGATTTTTAGAGCAATTGGATCAAAAGATGATTTTTTGATGCAAAACTAATTCTCACTTCGATTACGCGACAGGTGTACGAAACGCACCTGTCGCGGACCAATACTTAGATTTTGTCCAAAAAATATCTACTAGATTAGAAAACTCATTTAGAGAATGTATGGTGAAAAACACTAAAAATTGACATGGTCCACTTCATGGACTCCCTTGTTTCGAGGCAAACGTTTTTTTTCAAATTTTGTGAGGGGCATTCTAGACTATCCCAAACCCCTTCGAAACTCAAAACATGATACTTTGCGCGTAAAGAGGGTTTTAAACCCCATTCCTAAGCCATTCTAAGTTCTTGAAAAAGACTAGGGCTAAAGAGAAGGGAAGAGGAGCGAGAAATTTAGGAGTTCGAGGAGAGCTCTTGAGGATAGATTGTCAAAAGCTTCACACCAAGTATGTAAGGCTAAACTAAAGCATGAGATTATTCTCCAATGTGCCCCATTGATGGTAATAGAGTATTTGAGATTCCATATGTCCCCATATATATTTCTTGAAATACTTTCTTGATTATTTTATTGAAAATTATATCTATTACATGTATTTTCATATATTGATGATCATCATAAACTTGTTTTCTTGAATTGAATACTTTTCATGAGATATTGTATAAGCCCTATATGTTGATTTGTTAAAGCATACATCAATGAACCTAGGGATGGAGTCTAGAGCCTTGACTTGAGTATGTTGAGATGAAAATCTGAAGTGAGTATGAGGTTGAGTTAATTGAGCTTGATGATCCTATGAGTCTTCATAATTGAGTTCTTGATTTCTAAATGACTTCTAAAATGATGATTTGAGTCCTTGAGTTCTAGAATGAGAATTGAGTTAATTGAGATGAGTTAAAGTCCCTGAAAACAATAGAGGACTTTAGAGTTTGAGTTAATGAGATAATGAGAGTATCTAGAGACTGATTGAGTTGATGACTGCTTCAAAGTGGCTAATTTAGATGAGGAGGAGTTTTATGAGTATTGAGCCTTCGGAGGAGTATCAAGCACCAAAATGGGCAAGTGTAAATCTTACTCGCACTCATTAACTACGTCGCCAAGCGTAGATAAGGATTGAACCATTACTTTATATAGTCCCCTCTTGAAGTAAAGTCCCTGAAAGCAATAGAGGACTTTAGAGGTTAGATCCCTTATGGATCAAAGGCATTCCATATCTAGCAAGTTCAATACGGTTATGGCAATATCAATGGGATTATTGTACAATCACTAGCTCATAAGTGATTGTTGTCGAATAAGAGAAACTCCCATAAAGTTCCCACCTTGAGTACTCTAAGTCGAGTTGAGTTTAGATCCATTGAGTTGAGTTGAGTGCATTGATGATGTTTGATTGGTTGATGGGTCACTTGTCTACTTTATGTTCTTGCTTTAGAATGACATTTTGGCATCATGAGTATATTCTAAGTTGATGTTATATCTATTTTATTCTACCTATTTCTGTTTCATTTAGCCATTTTACATACTCACACATTCCACGTACTGACATCCCCTTTTGACTACATCATTTTATGATGCAATGGCAGGTACTAGAGATCGTCAACAAGCACGTCGTTGAGGATCTGAGATTCAGCTGAGTAGGTGAGGCTCCCTTACTTTGGAGGATCATTTTTTATTTTCATCTTGCTTATTATAATTAGTCTTGAGTTAGCGTTATTTTGATTTGAGGTAGCCATAGGTTTGTCATTGGCACCGCTTGATAATGATAGAGTCTTCACAAACTAGAGTTGAGTATTGATGTTAAGACTTGTTGAGCTAGTTTCTTTCATACTATCTTATTTGTTTAATATGATATTTGAGTTATAGACTGCACATTCTTATCTTTAGTTTTCTGTTGAGTTTTCTGAGTTATATATTGAATGAATGGATATGATGAGGCCAAGTGGTTCACCTGAAAACTAGCAATGGTCTTTGAATGTTGGCCAGGTCCAGGGTACCCTCCCGAGGCGTGCTAAATATATTACCATAAGAACAATCATTCACTCCGAACTATTATGATCAAACCTAAGACGATACAATTCTAACCCCAAAGGACTCAAATCCATGCACATAGGAGTATACAAGGTTCATCTATACGTAACAAAAGATTAGAAATCTACTTGCCTCAAATAAAGTCTCAAAATCAAGAAGGAATCACAGCCTTTCCCTTCCTACGGTGCCCTAAATCTCCACAATCTATTCAAATATAGCATCATAATCACATTAAAAACCTAATAATAGTAAAATCAATTCATTATAAGAGAAAGGATAAAATGATAAAAAATCTCCACTGAAAACATAGCTGGAAATGAAATTTAATGAATGAAAATATTCTTCATGCAATAAGGAATTCAACGGTGAAAATTTTTTTAAAAAATGGAGCTAAGATGAGGGAGAAATCAATGATTTAATTTTTAGGGCATTCAAGTCCAAAAATTCCTAAATTTAGGTGCAAAAACATAAATGAATCCATGGAAATAGTTGAAATAAGTTGGGAATTATTTACCCAATTGCTTTGATTTGAATACCCATGAAATGTCCCTTGAAAATGAAGCTTGAAGAATTGAAAATAGTGAAAATCATGTCTTTTAAAATGGAACACTATTTAGGCATCATTCATGCTCCACGAACGCAGAGCCTTATTCGTGAACATAGAGGTCCACTGGAGTGTACTCTGTGAATGCGACAATGAGGCCCATGTACGTGGAGGGTAATGCACCCACACCTCTATGAACGCAGTCTCAAGCCCACGAATGCGCACGAAAAATGGGACATGCACTAGATGCCTTGCACCAGCAATGCCTAACTAGAACCAAAACTCAGAATAGGCACTCAGAACTCATCAAAAATCAGAATTTCCGAAACCAATTATGTACTTATACTAAAAATGATGATCCAGACTCAATGAAGTAATTAGAATTTGATTTTACGACCTCTATGGCACGGTTACCAAGGCCACTCAAATAAACTAGTTTGAAACTTGAAATACCATAACTGCCATTGAAAATTCCAAAAATTAATACAAGGCCATTTCTAGTGTTAGTTGGACCATCCAAAACTATTGGAACTGATAGAATTTCAATATGAGCTCCTGAAACCTGAATATTGACCAAAGTCAAATCTATAATCCAAAAAGAACTAAAAATGGAACTTTGGCCCTAAAATCTCTTTCTTAACTCGAAATTCAGTTCTATAATTTCCCATAGGCCCAATTCGGCATTTTAGAACTAATGGAATCGAATTTCGACACTCAAAACTCAAAGTGACCATAAAACACAAAATTTCTAACTTTAAGCCTATTAAAACATTTTATTTTTCCAAACTCCAACCTTTTACTATTTTTTCGATACTCGACTTTTGAACTTATAAAAAAATGACCCATGAAAACTATTGAGAGGAGTAAAATAGTAATTTGGTCAAAAATACCACAAATGACCTTCAAGGTCATTACATGTTTAGATACTAAACAATCTTACTTCGAAGTTCGGAGGCCTTAAATATATTTAACACAAACATTTCCCTCTAAGCCTTAAAGGCTATTGCTCTAACCCTTGCCTCTTGATTTCTCCCTATCTTTTTTCTCAAAATAACATACGTGTTTTGTTGGAGAAATTGAATGTAGGTTAATTATATTGGGTTAAGTTTGGTATTAAAATGATGGGGTTTAAGTCTAGGAAGTGGACTTGTTCCATTCCTGTTGATTTTTTTTCAAAAGGTAAATCTCATGCAAGGAAAATATTTTATGAACAATTGATAAATCACATTTGAGGAATGTCGTTATTCTTCTAGTTCACAAATTTTTTTTTGAAAAGTTTCCGGCACAAAAATTCTACCTATGTTTGATGCAGATCTAGTTTACCGTAGTACATTTTTTTATATTTTTACATGACTATTGGTCTGGCCTTAGCTAGGATAACTTAGGGTGTTATATTAATAACCCAATTTGATGACAAGTAATCAATAGATCTAATTGCTTTCACTATTGTAGACATGTAATTTTTTTACCTTCTCTCATTTATTTTAAAATTATTTTGGCATTAATGTTATGTTTAGAATTGAACTGTTACTTTTACTTTCATTTTCATTTTAATAGGCCTTATTTGAAAATTTAAAATCACATAAAAAGATGTCTCTTTAGGATACCATCTATATTTTTTTATTTGTTTGAAAGAAGAGAAAAATGACAAAAATATTCTTCTTTTAAATTAATATTTTATGAATTGATATTTTATTGTTGGTACCCAAGAGTTATCTAGTAATAATTTTTTGATTTTTGACATTTTCTTTACACACTTTAAAAAAAAGAAAAAATTTAAAATAAAAAATAGGGCCAATTCAATTTGTCACTTGGCGAAGATTACATCTTATCCGTATACAACAAAAGTTTCTTGGTATACTGTACTCTTTCACAATACAAACTCATTATTGCCTAATAGACCTCATATACAATTACAATTTTCTTGATACCACGACATACCCACTCATATTTTTCTTCTTTGACTTTAGAATGACAAAAAAAAACTCCATTATCAATACCAACTAATCTCACTTGAGCATTTGAGATAGAGGAAGAACATGATTCATTTGTCATGACCCAAGCTTAGGGCTTAGACATGACACGGTGAATGGGAAGTCTGAAAATAACCCAAACAAGCCTCATATCTTATACACATCCTTGGATACAAAATTGAAAACAAATATCAACAAGAATCAAATATAAAAAAGGAAGCGGAAGTAGGGGAATTCTTTCATAAACATGGAAACATAAGAAGAGTCGGGCTCAAAAGCATATACAAACTTAGTATCCAACGACACCTATACGTTAGAATGTAGAGGGTGCCAAGACAATTTCCGGGCTCACCCTTATAATAATAAGTATCCCACATAAGGAAGAAGTCTTAACATAGCATGAATAATAGTTGATAGTTTCCTCAGAGTTGAGGACTTACCAAAAGCTTTCTTAGAGAACTGAACTAGCAACGTGGAGGAGGAGGATCAAAAGGAGCTCTGGTTCCTACATGGTAATATATGTAGGAATAGAGTAAACATTAGTATATTTGAATTTACCAAGTATGAGGGGTGTGTAACAACCCCAAAATGTGCCCAAAATTGTGCTTCGAAAGTGCCCAGAACCATAATTTCCATATATCTCAAAATTCGTGTGTGATATCGAAAATCCAACTTCATATTATTGTTTGTGGAGTAACATTGAGTGGGATATGGGTCTAACCCTAATGTTATAGCAACCATATTAAAATACAAAAATAGCAAGTTGCAAATTCTAGTAGCTAATGCGCGACGCACTAGTGCTTTATTTTGGTGCCAGTTTTTAGTTTCGTCCAACACTTTTAAGTCTTGGGCGTAAGCCTTCCCACACAAGAAAATACCTATAATTAAGCCATATTTTACCTTAATATCATACAATACATTCTCCAATACTCACTCAAACACTTAGTCTTATATTTCTCTCAAAGTTTAAGTGCCAAAACAGTCTCTAGATCTTAAGGGATTCAACCAATCTTGAAATCTCCATGGCCAGTCTTCATCAAGCTATTCTCCAAAGCTAAGGTATGTGGGTTTCCTTCATGGGTTCCTTTAACCCATGATAATCAAGATTCCTTTTACTTAAATTGCATGATTTAAAAATGATTTACTTATGGTTCTTATTTATTATGAAAATCACTATACACTATGTTGGGGTTTATGAAATTATGACTGTTTTACTATGTTTTGGGCAATGAATCTAGGATCTAATATGAGAATTGATGAAGGGTTTTGATGTATAATGCTTGAGGGTGTTATCAAGTATCTATTGAAGGTTTTACATTCAATTTTCTAGCATGATTTCACTCTTGCAATGTATTGTTTTGCACTAGCACTACACACCCTCTAAGTGTTTGATAAAATGTCCTGTTATGATTTCTTGAGGAATTGAAGGTCCAATGCATGTCTTATGAGTTAATGACTAGATGATGATAAAATGAATGTATATATATGATATTCTTCTATAGAGTGTTGGAATGTGACCATACCCTACTCGGGGGTTGTGCACGGAGTAACCTTGTCAAGGGGTTCGTACCTTGATAACCTATCGAGGGATTTGTACTTTGGTAATACCGATGGTAGGGTGCAACTATCCATCAATATTTTTGGAGATTTGTACCCATCAACTTATTGGGGGGTTTGTACTCCGTCACCATGGGTGGTAGGGTGCAACGATCTACCAACCTATCTAGGAGTTTGTACTCTTGAACCACAGGTAGTAGGGTGCGACAAGCGACCAACTTATTGATGAAGTTTGTACCTCAATCAACATGTTGGTAGGGTATGACAATATCATAATAGTTAGTGGTCTATTCTCACTGAAATGCCCCCAAAAATTTGCCAAAAATGTGCCTCAAAATGCCCAAAAGTTTAAATTACATATATCTCAAAATTCGTTTGCTATTTCAAAAGTCTGAGTTCATATTCTTATTCAGGGGGTCAAAATTATGGGAATAAGGGTCTAACCTTGATTTAAGAGTAAAAGATTAGCAATTATAATTTTTCAAGGTGCGAAGTCCAAAGAGGAATCCGTGACCCACTTGCGAGGCGCCACAGTTTAAAAAGTGGCTTGGTTTTTTAACTCGGTCTAAAACTTCTATGTCTTGGGCCTAAGTGTTCCCAAACGTTTTTTCTACCTATACTTAGCCAAATTTCACCCTCATATTACCCAAAACATTTCCCAATACCCATTTAAACACTTAGCCATATTTTCACTCCCAAACTCAAGTTTCAAACCCTCATCCCAAGCTAAGGATTTCCTTCAAGATTCTTCTTCAAGCTCCAAGTCTCCATCTCCAATCTTTACCAAGTTTATCTCCAAGCTTAGTATGTGGGTTTAATTCATGGGTTCATTTCACCCATGATGCCAAAGCCTCCTTTTACTCAAATTGCTTGGTTTAAATTTGATTTACAAATGGGTCTTGATTATTTTGAAATTCACTGCACACTGTGGTAAACTATGTGAAATTGTGATTGTTTTGCTATGTTTTGAGCTAAATATCTTTGATCGATTGTAATATTTGAGAAAGGGTTTTGGTGTATATTTCTTTAGGGTGGTGCAAGGTGTTGATTGACGGTTTTACAAGTGAATTTCTTTCATGATTTCATCTTTATATTTCTGTCACGCCCCGGGAGCGTACCCTACACATGACCGGCACTTAGAGACTATTGCTAGTCCCCAAGCGAACCATTTGGCCTTATCACATTCATTTCAATCATACATTCTACTATCAGTGGAAGACATAAAGGAATAAATAGGCACATCATTATCTAGTCTCAAAATAATATTATAATAAAAGAGGCTAGTAGGAAGAACTAGCTCAAACTTTTACATCAACATTCAACTCTCGTCTACAAAGCCTCTATCACTATCATCATGCTATCTCCTCTTTAACACTACTACTCAAAATTCAAGATTAGGGTCTATCACTAACACGTGTGTCTATCACACACCTTTCCAATGCTGACTTACAACTAGTAGGTAAAAATTTAGGGAACATAGTCCTACAAAAATCTCGTAGCGAGTAATTAATCAACACATTCCCTCTTCACAACTCATGTACCACTCATCCATTTACTATACCTCCTTATCTGGATAAGTTTATAACTTTATGAATTTCACGGGGCGCTCCCTAAGAATCATGACCCTAGTTTAGATCTATACCTCAAAAGTACTTTGTTCCCCCTATTCAAAATCTATACTTTACCCTTCACTAATATGAATATTAGAATACATCAATATAGACCTCTTTCTAGTTTTATGCACATTCTTACACATTATGACACTAACTGTCTCTTTCTCTCTATAACTCATCATGATAATCATAGGGAAATTGACTTATCACCTGAACTGACCTAATAGGTACACAACTTTAACTACAAACCTTAATTATCCATCACTCTTGCTATCTCCTCCCTTTCTTTTCCTCGTTATCCTTAACTCAAGGCTGATTCAATTCTACTCAGTGTTTATAAGCCCTCATATCTCACTCTTAGGTGGTAACATTAAAAGCAACTTTTGGAAAAAAGGATCTTGGTACATATTGAGCTAACTCAAATGCATGATTCATATGAGTAATGGTGCACTTGTTCTAGTCAATCAACTTAGAACACCGGTCGACTTCTCTCAAGCCTGGTGCAGTCTCTCTACCATTTGATTACTATATCATATGGGATCTCAATGGTAAGAATTTGAACATTACTGTCTCTATCACCTTATGGATGAGAAATAGTCGAAAGGATTAGAGCATTGCACAAATCATCATATACTTCTTATAAAATAACTCTATCGCAAGATTTAGAATCTCAAATAAGGGAAACAACACCTAAATGTCCTATAGCCTCTAAATTATGAATATAGAGCTATTCACACCAATAATAAGAACTCTAATAGACATGACTTCATAGACTCCCTAGGACTCCTGAACTCGTGCTTTGATACCAAGTTTGCCACGCTCCAGGAAGGTACCCTAGACGTAACCGGCACTTAGAGACTATTGCTAGTCCCCAAGCAAACCACTTGGTATGACATTCATTGATTCATACATTCTACTAATCCATGGAAGACATAAGGGAATAAAGGGGCACATCATCATCTAGTCTCAAAATAACATTTATAAAAAAAGGCTAGTAGGAAGAACTCGCTTACATTCTTACATCAATATTGGACTGTAATCTATGAAACCTCTATCACTATCAGGTGGTGCTAATGACAAGCCCATGGCTACCTCAATAAAAATAAAGCTAAGCAAATCTAACTCAAAAGCAAGATGGAAATATAGTGATGAATCCTCTGAAATAAGGGAGACTCACCAATCATCTAAATGTCTCATATTCTCAAAGATGCACCTATTAACAAACTCCAAATCATGTATTTATATCATGAAATAATGCAATCCCAGAGGGGGATGTTAGTACGTGGAATGTACTGGTATGTAAAATAGTTTTGTGAAAACAAAACATGCAAAATAATATAGTAATAACAATCAACTCAATATAGAACCTAATAAATATGTCAAATGTCTATCCAAAGGAAGAATAGAGAGTAGACAAATGACCCATCACATCAATCACCTTATAACATTACATTAACATGAAAGCACTCTCAATACGAAACCTATATGGGAGTTTATTGGACCTACATCCATCACCTATAAGCCAGTGATGATACAACGAAATGATGTCATTACGGCATTTGCCCAATACCATTCCGGGTAGAAGGAATACATTATTGGATCCAAAGTAGAAATAATATTAAGTAATCTTTTGGGATTGAGGAAACATTCGTTGCTGACTATCAATCTTCACCAACATTGGCCACATAGTTATGAGTGCAAGTGGGACTCACTCTTACTCATTTTTGTACTCGATACTTCTCCCATAGACTCAACATGCTCATAAATGTTAATATCCATCCTTTATCATCATTTAGTCTCCTTCTGACTAAGACATTAGTTCATTATTCATTCATTAACTCGAGAATTCGGGAATATTTCTTTAAGATTAGATAGAACCACTTTGAGGTTCTTAATTCATTATCATCAACCTTCAATTCTTTCAATTCAATACTTAGAAACCATAATTTGGGAAAAATTTGAATAGACAAATCATTAAAGTTTATTTCTGAGACTCAAGGAACTATCAAGTTCTATTAATCTATATCATCATTCTTATATTCAAAATTACAATCTCTATCAACATTCTTAATCAACGCTTTAGACTCAATCCCTATCTTCATTCATGTAATCTTTATGAAATAATAAGTAGGGTTTATGCAATATCTCATGAAAATATTCAATTCAAGAAAATAGATTTATGATGATCATCAACATATGAAAATACATATAACAGATATAGTTTTCAAGAAAATAATTAAGAATCATGAATGTAGACTGAATAACTTTTAACTCTCATCTTAGACCATCTATGGGGCATATGGAAGAACAACCCCATGTTTTTATTTAGCCTTACATACCTGGAAAGTTGATATCACAATCAAAATTGGATGAACACTAGCTTTATTAGAGCAAATCCTTGGTCTCATTAGTTTCTTTAGAGAGAGAGAACTTCGAAAGACATTATTTGAAGGGCTTCTCCTTGATTCTTGAATTCTTGACTTAGAATTTGTTAGGGACTTGATGAAGAACCCTGCATTCTTGAAAAAGAAGAACCAAGAAATCCTTTCTTGGGATTCTTGAGTTTCTCTTCTTGAAACCCTAGGTTATGATGTAAGGTTCTATTAGAGAATCATGAATAGATAAAGAAATTTAGGTTCGGTAGATTGAAATTTATGAAGAATAAGTCACTTAGAGGATGAATCTTGAAAGTTAATCCTAACTTGATGACTTTCTTGATGATTCTTGAACATTTATGTTTAGGAGTGAAGGGAGAGGGTTTTGATAATGAAAACTGATATTTTATATGTTTTAAGACCATAAATAGACACCCAAATGTTTTAGAATAAAAGTAATGTCACGACCCAACCCAGGGGCCGTGACTAGTGCCATTTGGGCAAACAAACACTAAACTGGATTTCCATTCACAATAACTAAGGAATTTCTCAAAATTTTGGCAGAGTTTCCTCTGTTTTACTGACTAGCCTCACTTGCAAACAATGAACCCAACAACAACAAACATCACTATACATATATGTATATGCGGGCTGACAAGGTCACCTCTGCAGCAGAACCGCCCAACAAACGTATCATATAAACAAAGTTATACCAACACAGTTCCCACACCCACATGTATCCACAGACCTCTAAACACACAAACTGGATCATAAGATGGGATAGGGCCCAATCATACCCTCGAATATATATACAAATACGAAGTACAGAAAATAAGGAAACATGTATATACCAACAGACTGCTCTTGAGTCAAGGGAGCACTTCAATGGTAGGCGAAGATCCTAAGAAGACGGCTCTCTAACCTGTTAGTCTATACCTGTGGGCATGAACGTATCCCTAAAAGGAATGGGGTCAGTACTAAATACATACCAAGTATGTAAAGCAGAAAGCACAAAATATGAACAAAAATAATAATTCCAACGAAATGTATAACTTAAACAATATGCAAAAATAAATGAATATTTCTCTTTTAAAATCATCAAAATAATGCGTATCGGCAGGAATGATGGAGACCTCCAAACTTGCGCCATACCACAGCCTAACACCAGAAATTTCAAATCTCCGACAACTCCAACTACACAAGTCCCAACTGTATCCTAAGTGAGCCGAGGCGAACAACGGCCAAGAACTCACATCATAGGATAGGTAAAACAGGGCGATGGCGCCAAGCGTTCACGTATCGTAATGCATAAAGGTCATCATGCCCATTTATTGAGCCAAGGTGACTGTGCCACGCACTCCCGTTAGTCAGGCGGAACTCGGCCTAACACTCACACGTCATGATGCCATCCCAAGCTCAGCTCCTTATGTCTCCAAGCTTAGCAAAGTCGGCACATGGGCAAATAAACCCACCGTATCCAACATACTTCGGAATATATATACATATATACATATATATAATTATACATGTGCGCGAAATAATTGGCTCGGGAATCGGTGAATGAGGCCAAAAGGGCACAAACAAAATCGTGAGAATCATATGCATAAAACTAGTTTCAAAACCTTAGGAATATGTAAACTATTCATTTATGAAAACAAAGAGTTATTCTTCTAAGAATTCCTATTTTTTTCTAAAACTGTTCAACTTCAAATTTAATGGTGATTCCGGAATAACTTGAAGTTATAGTTTCCAAACTACTTCGTTTTTTGTCAAACGAATATTATTCATGGATTCTAGTATTCAAGAATTACGGATGAGGTTCATTTATCATAGAATTGGCCAAAAAGAATATAAATTATATTTAAACCCAATTTGCAAAGGAAGAGGGAT
>JAOTQJ010190104.1:0-21638 GCA_025642045.1 Solanum sejunctum
TTGGCTCTCGATTTGTGCTCCTTCGGTTCAATTTTCGTTCAATTATAGTTATACACATATAGTAGACGTCCTTAGGCTCTTCTACATATACAAATCAACACTTAATCATAACCCCAAGCCAACCCATTTCTCCTAAGTTTTTAACACTTTCATTTCTTATCCATATTCAAAGGCATAAGAAAATAAATTGGATTAGAAACTTACCTCAATTGTTGAAAGATTTTCTTTCCTTCTTCCTCTCCTTCTCTTCTTCCTCTTCTTCAAGCTCTTCACAAGACTAAGAACAAAATGTTCTTAGTGTTTGAGCTAAGGGGAGTATTTATAGGCAAAGCACTTATTAAAATTGCACCCTAAGGGCTCCTAGTTAGTCCATTGTTCAATTAGGTCTCCAAACTTTTATATTTAAATCCAATTGAGGACTCCCGAATCCAACTTAAAAATATACATTCCAATTGTAATTAAGCACCGCGCACTTATGAAAGTGAACTTATGTCATGTTCGCCATAACTTTTCCAATTGAACGATTTACTTTGAGCGAATTAATTACGGGGTCTAACAGATATGTGGGTCTTTCATTCATGGGTTCTTCCACTCATGGAGTCCCAAAACTATTTCACTAAATTCTTTGAATTTCAATGTTGATTTCTTATAGGTATTATCTATTACTGCTATTTGTCATGATTTATTTTGAGATTTATCATCTATTTAATGAAATTGCATGATTGATTTTAAGGGTTTATTATTATGAGCTATTTTATGTTATTCAAAGTTATGAATGTTATGGTATCATGAGATGCAATGAAGTTGATTGATTTATAAGATGAATTTCATGTTTCCATACCTACGTTTACATGATAATATGAATGGTTGTGGTGGGTTATTTGACAATAATATAAAAGGATGAGTTTCACTAGATTATTGCATACCTCTTGAGTTTCATGATTTAAAGTTTACACACATTAATGCATCTAATTTTTATATTAAGTTTTCTAATTAAGTATGATTTTCAAATAATGAGATTCAAACTACGTGATATGAAAGTTATGAAATATTTTATGAATCCATTTAAGAATGTTTAAAGATGATGATACAAACAATTTTTACCAAAGGATAGATCTGCTTGTGATAAGGACAATTCTCAGTTAACGAATCTTATGTTTTAATGAGCTACTGCTAATAGGATGATGCTATGGTTACAAGCTTATGATTGAATATGATAATGCAAATGTTTTCAAATGTATTCTGTGAGAATGACTTAGCACCGAATAGGGCATGGTGGTGGAATTTAGTAAGGGAATCCTAGTAGCAATCTTATATCTCATTAACTATGTGCTACAATAAGAACCCTTATATGTTAGGGTCGTGGATCCACATAGACCATTTTAGATTTACTAAAGATGCATGAGTAAGTTGATTGGAGTTCTACTTGGCAAGTAGTCTCCCAAGGCTAACGTAGGAGGATATGTTGGATTCGTTGTAGTAGCTCATGTCTATTATGGTCTTATATATATATATGTTATATTTTACCATCCATGCATGTTTGACTAAAGCATTACTCATGCATGTCTTATTGAGCTTATTTCTATTGTATATGATCATGCTTCTTGTCTATGTAGCTTATGATCTGTTATTGAATTGCACCTCACATACTTGTACATTCAAAATACTAACACATACTTTTTGCCTACATGCTCTAACCATGTCTTGGCCCCTAGTCTCATCTGTGACTTACAGGTTTTTTTGGATAATCATTCTATGTACGTATTAAGTGAAGTTACGCTCTATGGAAACTTATTCTTTAGTTCCTATCCTTTTTTATGTGATGCTTGGGTTGTTGTTGATGGCACATGCTTCCCTAAAGATTTAGTCCCATGATCCCTTCGCTTAGTCTTTTGTGGTAATTGATTGTAAATTCTATTTCCCTTTCCCCCATAGCTTTAGTCTAAAGCCCTGATTTCCCCTAGGTTGAAATGTCAGAAGTTTGATTTATGTTTCAACAACCAAGTATGTGCTTATCTATGCTACAAGGTCTGTTTGGGGTTGCTTCGACTTTGCGATTCGCCACGTTGCACCTAGGCCTTAAGCTTGGGTCGTGACAGGTCTGCTACTAATGTGAAGTTGAGTACCACCTTCCCTTCCAAAGCTAATGGACAAGCCAAAAGAATAATTCAAAACTAGAGGATATGCTGAGGGCTTGTGTATTGGAATTAAAAGGAAGTTAGATTAACCATCAAACTTTTATTGAGTTTGCCTACAAGAACAACTTCTATTCATGTCTTGTGATGGCAACATTTAAGGCTCAATATGGTAGGTGATACAGATCACCATTTAGGTGGTTTGAAGTGGGTCAAATGGCCTTGTTAAGGTCGGACCTAGTAATAGATTCCATGGAGAAAGTAAGACTCATAAGGTAAAGCTTGAAGGTAACACAAAGTCGGCAAAGATATTATGCCGACACTATAAGAAGAGAGACCTTGAATTTGATATTGATGATTGTGCATATTTGAAGGTTTCACCTATAAAGGGCATAATTGTTTTAACAAGAAAAGGAAGTTAAGCCCTAGGTATGTAAGGTCTTACCAGATCGTGAGATGAGTTGGTAAAGTTGCTTATGAGTTGAAATTGTCTATGGAAATAAGTATAATTCACCTAGTTTTCCATGTTTCCATGTTAAGGAAGTACTCCGGTGACCCATGTTCCATTGTAGCCTTAGAAGTTTTGAATATTGAAGAGGATTTGACTTATAAAGAAGTCACAGTGGAAATCTTGGATAAGACAAGATATTGAGAAACAAAGATGTTGCGACTGTTAAAGTCTTTTGGAGGAATCAACAAGTTAAAGGTGTAAATAGGATTGAACCAGAAATGATGAAGCAATATCTGTATATTTTTCACTCTACTCAAGCCTAAAGTACTAAATTCTTTTGCCTTAAGACCTCAAAATTCAAGCATTTCAGTTTTTATGTCATATATGTATGTTTCATGTTCATGGGATAGTTTTAAGTTGACATGAGACAAATGAGTTTTTAAAATTCATAAAAAGATATTTAGATTGCAATTTTGCATTCATGTAGGGTTTTTAGCTACCTTCATTTGGAGACTAATGTTCCCACACGGAGGAGTTATTGTAAGGACCCATAAGTTGAAAGGCTAGAATTATAGAAAAAGTGGAACTGGAAAAGTCTAGAGGCAATGTACAAGCTCATTTTATAGCCCGTGGTCCAATCTATGATTAGTAGACCAAGCTAGTATGTTGGCGGTTATAAGAATGAAATTTTGCTAAGTGTCAAAGGGATTTGTGAGGGTTGTTCATGGTCTGTAAAAGGAACTATAGACAGTAGAAATGGTTCATGGATCGGAGCCCTTGGAGGATGGAAAAATAGGTTACTGAAGTTTAAACCAGGAACACTAGGAAAGCTTGTAGTCCTATTTACATATCATTGTTTGCTCACGTAGTTAGGTCCTGAAGGTTGGAAATTTACTAAGTGTGGGAGGAAGGCACAAGGGGTTCTTCAATCTATAGATCAGCTTATGAGTCATAGATGGGTCTCTTAGATGGGACTATTAGAGACTAGTTTCTAAAGATTAGAATGGGAAAACAAGATGAACCAAAGCGTGGTTTGATTTATAGCTAATAAATAGGGTCATGAACCTTGTTTTACTAGTTTTAATGAAGGAAATTTTTGTCCATCCCTTGTACCCAGGACTCAAAACTACATTGTATTAGGAGTCTTGTGCCTTCCATATCAGAGCTATACCCTTTCAAACCCTCTTATTCAATTCATTCTTAAACTCTCTAAAAGTTTCTTAAGGCAAGAGCACTCTCAATGCAAGAACAAGCAATGTTAGGGTTTCCATTCAAGAAGCTTCTTCCCCAAACATCTTTATGTGTTTCCTTAAGGTCATTACAAGGTAAGTGGGTTTGACTTATGGGTACCTTCCATCCACAAAGTTCCTCATTAAATCTTTTTTGTCTTTTCTATAAGTTCTTGGAAATATTGAGATGCATGAGCATGATTTAATGTAATGACTTGGTTGGTCATTTTTGAGTTTATCTGTGAGAATTACTATTTTGTCCTTTCATAAGTTACTTTAGTCCTAATTTGAACCATCTTTATTATTGGAACTGAAATTCTGAGTTTGGAAAGTTGAAAATATGAATTTTGGCATTTTTGAGGCTTAAGTTATTTAAAAAAATGAGTTTTTGTGCCTTTTTGAGTTTCGAAGGTCAGATCAGAATTTTTTCAATATCATTAGCTCCAGAATGATGAATCTGGTCTAGAAAAAGTTACAAAATTAAATTCTGAGTTAAAATGAAGACTTTAGGCCCTAAGTTGCATTTTTTATTATTTCTGGAATGAAAGTTTGACTTTAGTCAACATCTGAGTTTGAAAACTCGAATAAAATTCTAATAGTTATAGTAGTTTCGGATGGTAAAACTAATGCTAGAAATATTCTCATCATAATTTTTGGAGTTATTGAGGGAAGTCTTGGTATTTTGAGTTTTAAAATAATTTATGCCACTTGTATTGGTAAATATTTCATGGAGGTCTCAAAATCAATTTCAGATGATTCTATTGAGTCTAGATCATTGTTTTTGATACTGATACATATTTGATTCTTGAAATTCTGATTTTGGATGACTTTCTAGTGCCCATTTCGAGTTTTGGTTGCATTGTGCCTTGCTAGAGTAATTTTCTCATTAAGCTACGTACTCTTCTCTACTTCATGCCTGAGCATGTGAGTTCGCAGTGGAATACCTTACACGGTTCTCCATGTTTGCCAAGGTGTATTATCTGTGTGCCTCTGACTCTTCGCATTTAAGTGCCCTTAGTTGCGATCACGCAGCTCTGATGCCCCATACCCTCCATGTTCACGGGACTCGCCCCACGTTCGTGTAGTATATTTTTTCCCTGTGCATTAATATATCCGAAAACACCTTTTTTTACTCCATTTTCTAACTTTCAAATCTTTTGGGCTGATTTTGAAAGAGGATTGTCGAAGGATTTTGTTAGGTAAGTGCTTCTAACACTATTTTAATTATTTTTGATAAGTTTTATCTTGATCTTGTCTTAAATATCATGATTTTTAATATCCAAAAATTGGGAATTTTTGGTGTCTAATTTTGAAACATTAAATAGTGATTTATCATTCTTTTTATACTTGATTTTAGTAGAATTTCACCCACAGACTTCATGTTTTGTGTAAAACCTAATTTTAAAGTCAATTTCTAGATTCAATAACTTTGAATTTTGACCATTTTTCTCCTAAGCCTATTTCGTGCCAATATGAGTATCAAAATGCACCTTTTGGTGCATAGTATCTTTTTTTTATAATGATTGATCGATTCGGGGATCGTTGGTAAAGCTTGAATTGATTGACAGTTTTTCCGAGTGCGATGTTAGTGTTGGGTAGGTTCAACCAAATTTTTTGGGACTGAATTTGAGTTACTGATCATGTTTATGTGGCAATTGTGAGACCTAGATAGGTTAATGAGTAATTCTAATGATGATATGATGGAATATTGATGGAAATGCGATTTTGGTTAAGCAAATTTTCAGTAAATTGTGATCTAATTGATAAACTGAGATTAAGTTATGAGAATTGAAATGACTTTAGAAATAACTGTGATAAATTTTGGATTTATGAGCTCATTTTGGTACTTGTGGATCCCTATTCTATTGACATCTTGATTATTAATGAGATAATGATTTTATGAGACATAATGATGACCGTGTGATACTAGTTGATTCATATGATATTGCTTGCTTGATGTGATGGCTATCGTGTGTGTGTATATATATATATATGTCCATCCAGGAGTGGAAAAGATGTAACATGATCTAATAACAACATTATTAGTGGTTTTCTATGAGTATATACATAGTTATGTTCACGGCAAAGTGTTTAAGTTGTCAACAGGTCAAGTATGAGCACCAAAGGACCGATAGATCGATGCAAATGATGTCTATTCTGAGTGGAAGTGGGAGAGAGTGACTATGGATTTTGTTATAGGTCTTCCCATGGACTTGGGCAAGTTTGACTCAGTTGGTGATCATTGATTGTTTGACCAAGTCAACATACTTTTTACCTATGAAGACTAGTTATAGTGTGGAGTAGTTGGCTAGATTGTATGTCTGGAATATTGTTAGATTACATGGTGTGCCAGTGTCTATAGTATAAAATATAGTGTGTAATGACCCAGATATTGTACGACGTTATTGGACCTTGACAAATCCCATTTTGGGCAAAGATTTGGAGTAAGTATGTCTCAAGAGAGACCATACGGCTAGAGTGGGGTCATACAAGTTGTGTGGCCTCAAGTGAGACCACACTTGGCCTTAAATCTTGCATGATGGCCTTAGTTTGGTGTTAAAAGCTAAGGCACACTTCACTGGCACCCACACGAGCTGTGGATGCTTCAAGGGTCGTATGGAGGAGCTGTGGGGTAGCCTAGACTTGAAAACCCCATAATTGGGTCTAAGAGAGGCCACATGACAAGTCACATAGGTCATGTGGTGTGAGACGACCCATTTGGCCTTCCATGAAGCTTCTAGAGTGAAAATATTCTAAGTTCATTTTCGTGAAATTCTCCTAAGTTTGGGGAGACGAGAGCACCAAACGGGCCATATGGCTTCACACGACTTGCGAGAGGTGTCAGTTTGTGGTTCATATGAAAAATTCTAATTGTTGGTTCAAGAAAGAAATGCCCAAAAAATTTTCTAAGTTTTGTTTCAAGGTCACTCCACACAGACCGTAGAGTGCCACATGAGCCCTTTTGCACTCAAGTCAAATGGCTTCTGGTAAATTTTTTCTTTGATTTATTAATGGCATTTTGATAAATTCGATTATTTATATTAGTGTTGGGAATTCCTATGCTATTCTAAGGTCATCTAAAGACCTAAAACTTATTTCAAACATTCAAATCACCCTCCATATTTTTAATATCCTCTCAAAAGCTTTTCACAAAAGAACCCTTGGAGATTTCAACATTTGAGCTTGGGAACTCAAGTATTCTTCAAATTTCTTGGGTTTTTCTTCATCTTGGTGAAGGTATGTGTATTTGATCCTTGATTACCTTCCATTCAAGGAGACCCAAATTAGTTTCAAACAATTTTATGAATTTCTAGCTTACTTTAAATTGGGGTTTTGGATATTTTGATTCCTAAAATGCTATTAAGGCATGCGTAGTGTTTATTTGATGATTTTAAGGTGACTTAAACTATTATATGAGGAGTTACTTTGGGTTTATGGAAATACAAGTATGCATGTCCCCTTTAAAGCTTGTTTATGCATGGGTGATTATATTTATGATTTTAAATATAGATTTAATTATGCATTCACTTGAATTTCATATTATATTATTGATTTTAGATTGAATCTTAATTACCCATGTGATTCTCTCATTATTCATAGCATATGCATTCATGTACATGGATTATTATGGAAATTATGAAGTGGGTTAAGCCCAATTTTTCTATATGATATGATTTTGATGAAATATTGGTTATGAAAATATTATGATCACATATATGTCTATTGATTATAGCTCTTGGAGCATTTTGGGTGCTTACACCATTTTATATATGAATGGGCTATTCCTATGCATGAGTATTATGACTGTGAAATCATGGTTTTGGCATTTGAGCCTAAGTATAAACTATTATGAAAGATGTTTGTCTTTTAAGCCCAATTGTGCAATAAAAGGTTTTGGAAAGACTTTTATATCTTGAAAGCATGTATAATTATGTATATAATAAGTATTCTTGTGGAATGACGACTTAGCACTGATGGAAGCTAGGTCCTCTCTCTTTCCTCGGACTATGTACCTAGCATAGGTTTTCTTTCCAAAATGGGAGGCCCATAAGGAAAGATTACTACAAAATGGGGTTGCTCCATAAGATGAAGAAATGATATGATATGACATGTTCTGATATGAAAATGTTATCTGAAATGGAAGGCCCGTAAGGTGAAACATGGTTTACACTTAGCAAGTAAACAACCTTTTTACCAATGAGGGGTAATCATCGGGACTCTAAGTAATATCTCACTTGGTCTTACTTATGTCGGTTGAGGTCTCATCTCCATTATATATTGGCATCATTTGTACCTCGTGCGTCATTGGTTTCATGACATCTTGTTATACTGTACCTCTTGTTATATATCTCCTTTTATAGTATGTGACTTTGTTATTTAACATTTATATGTGAGTTTTGGTAAGTTCATGCATTGCATCCCGCATATTTAGTACATTCAAACATACTAATGCATACTCTTGCCTACACGATTTCACCATGTAGGGACTGGGGATTTTGATCATCCATCGTTTGGCGCTTATTTTGGATTCCAAGTTTATTTGTAGTGGTGAGTCCTATTTTCCAAGGATGATCCATCATCTATCTACCTTTGATACTTTTCATTTCATTTATGTATTAAGAGTGAGTCCAGGGAATGTCTTGGCCCCTGACCCATCTATGTAGAGGCACCGTTGGACATCTTGTAAACCTCCTTATATTTTATGCTATGTAATATGACTTTTGTCCTATGATATAGGTTATTTATCTTGATTATTATTATGTGATCTGGTTATGTGATTGATGGTTTGTTGTATGTTATGATGGAAAGATTCTAAGTCCTGGAATTCCCCCATAGAGTGAGTCCTATTTCCCCATCTCATAGAATTATGTGTTTATTTATGTGCGTTTCCAAATTGAAGATGTGAGTCTTGGTGTCTTGATACTTGTTTGGGGACTCCCGGATTCCCATTCGTTGTGTCACATTTAGGTCCTAAGTCTGGGTCATGACAGAGGGTCTGCATTTACCTCTCATTTTTGGGCTCTACAACATGGTTTGGGTACTAGAGTATATTTGACTTTAGCTTTCCAACCCCGATAGATGGACAACTCAAGCGCACTATTCAAGTGTTAGAGGATGTTTTATGGTCTTGTGATAGATTTTGGGGTCCGGTGGGACCAGCACTTGCTATTGGTAGAGTTTGCATCTAACAACAGTTACCTTTCCAGCATCCAGATGGCACTATTTGAGGCCTTATCTGGTCAGAGGTACAGATAGCCCATTGGATAGTTTGACTCAGGTTCAGTGGATGTGTTGAGTATGGATCTACTCAAAGATTCACTGGATGAAGTTCATTTAATTCAGGGTAGACTATTGATAACTCAAAGTCGGTAGAAGAATTATTTTGATCAGAGGACAAGGCCTCTTGAGTTCTCTATTGGTGAAAGTGTTTGGCTTAAAGTGTCATCCAAGAAGGGTGTGATAATATTCAGGAAGAGGGACAAACTCAGTTTAAGGTTCATTGTCCCATTTGAGATTTTGAGGAGAGTTGGTGAGGTGGCCTATGAGTTGGCTTTACCACTGAGATTATCTTTAGTGCATCCTGTTCTTCATATGTCCTTGCTTCGCTGGTACATTCTTGATGAGTGTCATGTGATCTCTTATGATTCTATTGAGTTGGGTCCAGATTTATCCTTTGAGAAGGAGCCTATAGCTATATTGGACAGGTAGGTCCAAAGATTGAGATCCAAAGATATACCTTCAGGGAAGGTACAGTGGTAGCACTATTCTGTTGATGAGGCTACTTGGGAGTTGGAGTCGTATATGCAGGCCAAATATCCTCGCCTTTTTTAGGCTCTAGGGAGATCTTTTTCCTTTATATATAAGGATGAATATTATTGTTAGTGGTGAATGATGTAATGACATAGTTGGTCATTTTTGTGTTTATCTATGAGAATTATTGTTTTATCCTTTCATAAGTTGTTTTGGACCTATTTTGAACTATCTATGTTGTTGGAACTTAAATTCAGAGTTTTAAGAGTTAAAAATATGAGTTTTGGCATTTTTGGAAGCTTAAATTGTTGGAAAAGTGAGCTTTTGTGCCATTTTGAGTTTCATATGTCGGATAAAAAATCAATTGATTCCATCAGCCCTGAAATGATGAATCTGGTCTAGGAGAATTTATAGAACTGAATTCAGAGTTAAAATGAAGATTTTTTAGATCCAAAGTTATACTTTTATTTATTTTCGAAACAAAAGTTTGACTGTGGTCAACATTCTGAGTTCAGAAGCTTCGATCAAAATTTTGATAGTTGCAGTAGTTCTAGATGGTGAAACGAACGCTAAAAATGGTCTCATCATAATTTTTGGAGTTGTTGAGGAAAATCTTGATATTTTGAGTTTTAAACTATTTTATTTAATTTGCATTGGTAAATGTATCATAGAGGCTTTGAAATCAATTTTTGATGATTTGGTTGAATGTTGATCGCTATTTCTAGAAAGAATATATATTTGGTTTGTCAAATTCTTATTTCAGAAGAGTTTCAAGTGTCCATTTTGAGTTTTGGTTAAATCAGTGCATTATTAGTGCAATTTTCTGGTGCAGGTACATATTCTTTACTCTTTTCGTGCTTGAGCATGTGTGTTCGCGGTGGTATATTGAGAAACACCATTTTTACTCCATTATTGAACTTTCAGAGCTTATGGGGTGATTTTGAAAGAGGATTTTTGAAGGATTTTGTTGAGTAAGTGTTTCTAACACTATTTTAATTATTTACCAGAAGTTTCATCTTGATCTTGTCTTGAATTTCATAGTTTTGAATGTCCAAAAATTGGGGATTTTTGGTGTTTGATTTTGAAACTTTAAATAGTGTTTACTCATCCATTATGAACTCTATTTATTGAGATTTTCAAACATGGACTCCATTTTTTGTGTAGAATCTAATTTTAAAGTCAATATCTAGATTCAAGCACTTCAAAGTTTAGCCTAAATTTTGACTTATTTTTTTCAAAACCTAATTCATGCCAATATGGATATCAAAATGCAACTCTTGATGCAAGTACCTATTTTTAATAGTAATTGGTCAATCCGAGGATCGTTTGGAGGCTTGAGTTAATTGAAAGCTTGTCTGAGTGTGATTCGGCATTGAGGTAAGTTTGGCTAACCTTTTTGGGATTGGATTTGAGTTATTAATCATGTTTATGTGGTAATTGTGAGACCTAGACTAATTAATGTGTAATTTCTATGATGAAATGATGGAATATTTATGGAAATGCGATTTCAGTGAGTCGAATTATGAGTAAATTGTGATCACATTGATAAACTACAATTAAGTTATGAGAATTGAGATTATTTTGGGAAATAATTGTGACAAATTTGAGATTTATCAGCATACTTGGGCATTTGTAGATCCATATTCTTTTGAAATCTGGATTATTGATGAGATAATGATGATATGAGACATAATGATAACCGTGTAGTACAAGTTGATTCACATGATATTTCCCATTTGATGTGATGGCTATCATATATTTATCAGTTGTCATTCATATTGCCATTACAAACATTCTTGAAATGATGCATTAGTATGCACTTATTTCATAATTAACTAATTACATTAGTATACATACATCTTATTATCGATTGATTGCATTGGTATGCATACATCTGATACTAGATTAGTTGCATTGATATGCACACTTCTTATTGCATCTGTACCATTCGTGAAAAATAGATATATTGAGACATTCCATTGTACGACCTGCAACACCTTGAGACACTTCAGTATGAGGCCCATGACGCCTTGAAATACTTTTGATTATGGGCTACAATGCCTGTAGATATTTGAGTACATGGCCTGCGACATTCCAGAGTTCTATCTTGTAACTTCGGCTCGATATATGTGTATATCGGCCTTACAACACTTGTGATTCCACCTTATACATGGCATGTGATGTCATTGCATTGTAATATTGATTGCATTTACTGCCTTTACTTGCTCCTATTCATGCTTATATTGTTTAATAAGCCATTCGATGTAGGTGATAGGATTCTTTGTTATTAAATACTTATTTAATTTCTCTTACCTGGTCAGTTGAATCTAGTGGGTACATTTCATTGTACTTACCCCTACTTTGTTTCCTCCTTGCAGATCAAGCACAGGGACCCATATGGGGTAGTTAATTCACTCTAGATGAGCTTTTATACACCTATCCAGATCTTACCAGTGAGGCTTGGACTTTGAGTCATCTTGGATCTTTGAGACTTCTTTTATTGCTTTCTTTTCCGACTTTGTATTAGATATTATCATCTTTGTATTCCATTCGAGATAGTTGTATTTACTCGATTGTTCCACTTTTTATGCTCTTGTACTCACGACTATAGGTTTTGGGATTGCTTATGTTATGTTGTGACTATTTTTGCTTTACTTTATTTTGTATAATTGCGATTCAATTTTTGGTCGTGACATTTAATGGCGTATTTATGATGTATTAATTTTTTTTTATCTTGTTGATGCAATATGATGATACTCAATGGGATTTTGTGATGTTTAAGTTGATAGCAATGGTTTTCCTACTTAGGATTTTATAAGTGATGTGTGGGCTGCTTCATTCTAGTTTTAAAATTGTATATAGGGGTATGCATCAGTCGGTTCAATTCGATTCAATTTTGTACATTATCAGTTCAATTTATCTATTTTTGGTTTTTAAATATGTTATACCAATAAGAAATCAATAAGATAATTTTTATTGGTTTTCGATTTATTGGTTTTAAGTCTTTGACAGTTTAATTTTTTTTACCTAATAAGAATGATAATGAGAATTTGCATTAATAAAAAATAGATAGAGTACGAAAACTATGTTTACAAACTTGCAAAAGCTATAATTAGTTAATTACAAACTAAAATACTAAAGTGGATAACTAATCGCTTAACTACTATAAAGATTAAAATATGTAAAGTATTATTATAGTGTCCTATTACTATTAAATTACTAATATTTAATATTTACGAAGGGGTAAAATAGTAAATTATTATCAATTATTGGGTTATCGATTTACCTAATAACCCAATAGTAAAAATCGATATTGAACCACCAATATTTTTTTCAAAATTATTAATAATCCAATAACCTACTAACCCAATAATAATAAAAGAATAATATTTTTATCAGATTGATTTATTGGTCGACTCTGTTTTGGCATACACCTAATTGCATATATTATATGTTCATGATTATTTCATTAAAATCTGTAATTTCAAGTCTATGCTTGGGCCCGCTAAGTTCATGATGAATTGCATTATATGGTGATAAGAATAAGGGCTGTGAATTAAACTTTTAAGATATGAATGTTTTCAAAGATGCAATCATGTTACAATTGCACTTAAAAGATGTTTAGGATGGACCCTCAATGCGAAAGTCCAATTCTCAATTGGGTGATTTCTATTTGTCGAGCTACACCTATGAAATTACTACTTATGGTTCTAAATTATAGTACATGACTATGTTTATGATTGAAAATGTTCTGTGGTATTGACTTAGCACCGAATGAGGCATTGAGGTGAGGTGAGGTGTGGGAACCGTAGTAGCAACCCCTTGCCACATTAACTATGTACCACCATAGGAGCCCTTGTAGGATATTATAGTGGACCCACGAAGCCATAAGTGATAAAGAAAGATGCATGCTTAAGTGATAGAATTCCACTAGACAATTGGCCAGTCCATGCCAACAGAGGGGATTATGTTGGATTGTATAAAGTAGCTCACATCGTCCTATATATCAATTACGGTCCTTTCCTATGAAGTGTAAAATTTGAGGCCTTTGTTGCATCATATATGTTTCATATGATGCATTCATTTTACTTCATAATTAACTTTATTCTTTGCCCATGTTTAAGCATGTTTGCATGATGATATTACAATTCCATACATTGAGACTTCTAAATTTTATGAATGATGGTATTACAATTTCATATTTGCATCACATCTCACATATTAGTACATTCTAATGTACTAATACATAATTTGCCTATATGATGTCACCATGTAGGGACCGATGTTCGACCTCCTTCACCAGCACCTAAGTAGCTTCTGATGATCGAGACTAGTGATTTGGTAAGCCCTTCGTTTGGGGACTTCACAAATTTTCCTCATATCTTGTATTTTAAGATGATTGTTTATTTAGACTTGTTGATCTTTCTATCTTATTTTCAAATCATTTGTATTTGAGGGGAACCTTGACTACGCTTTGGTCCTCGCTAAGTGTTAGGTAGATTACTATGTTTGGAAAATGAAGCTTTGATGGATGTATTTGATTTTGAGCTTGAATGTTTCCCTTTATCCCATTCCCCATCACTAAATTCTTCATTATGTTGTTTTAATTATCTATAAATGCATGATGTGTGCTAAGATGGCTTGGACGAAAGATCTTTGGGTTCCTCATTCATGTTGTTATGACTAGGACTTTGGCTTGGGTCGGGATAACAGGCCCACATGATGAGTTTAGTATTATGTTAAAGAAAAGGTCCAAAAGTAAGCTTTGAAATTTATGAATGTTTTCAAAGATGTAAGCATGTTTCAAAGCCCTTAATGATTTTTAAGATGGACCTTCAACATGAAAGGCCAATCCTTACTTGAGTGGATCCCAAGATGATGAGCTACTTCCAGTGATGGTACTTATGATTCTAAGCCATAATTGTGTGTTTATGCTAATGTTTTCTAAAGTGTCTTGATAGGTTGACTTATCACCGAAAGAGGCATTGAAGTGGGGTTCAGTAAGGGAACCTTAGAAGCAACCTTTTATCCCATTAATTATGTGCCACCATAAGGCTAGTGGATCCAAGTAGTAAAGATAGAGGTAAGACATGCATGCTTAAGTTGACAGAGATCCACCCTCCAGGTCGACTCCCTGTGCCATTGTAGGGGGTTATATTGGATTCAATATAGTAACTGCATGGTTTTAAATGTCATTTGATTTCATTGTTCCTTAAGTATGATTTTTTATGAGACATATTGATCTTTACTTCATATGAGCCTTGTTATTTGAATACGGCCTTGCATGTTTCAATTGATGACATTACAATTCCATGTATAAGGACTTTTAAATTTTATAAATATCCCATTACAATTTTATACTTGAATTGTATCTCACATAATTAGTAGATTCAAACTTACTAATGCATCTTTAGCCTACATGATATCACCATGTGGGGATCAACGCTCCTCATCCATCGGCTTATAGCTAGATTTAACGTTAATGTACTGTCAAAATACAACACTTTTGATGCTTAAAATGTGGAATTTTGGGTATTCTCAATGTGATGTTAGTAGGTTTGATGTGTTTTGCAGGATTTTTGGGTTGGCACTATTTTTTGGGCAAAGTGTGCAGAAGTTACTGCAGTTGAGGTTCCACGAGACCCTTTACGGGCAGTAGAGTATTCTATGAGCTATAAAAGAGGTTTTGTGTGCAAGTCTAATGAAGGCTGTAATTTTAAAATTGAGTCTACGAATATGCAGATGATCCATAGTAGACTTTACAAGGCATAGACTTAGTATCGTACCCTAAGGATCAGAAGGTGGGGACTTACTGGAATCCCATCATACGAAACCCCCTACGAGATGTAGAATCTTATATAAGCCGTAGAGGGGTATCGTAGAAGATAGTTCCAGAATTGAAGCAACAGTTCACGAAAGCTCGATCAGGAACTATAAACTATTGTATGGCCCGTTGAGTACCACGTAGAGCCTGCTGACCTAGTTGTCCTAATTCATTTTGACTTTATATTTTAAACACTATAAATAGGTTTTTAGGTTATTGTTCACAGAGGACGAAGAGGGAAAAATAGAGGAACATTAGAGAGTTTAAGAAACACTTGTAAAACTTTATTTCATCTTTCAATTTCAATCTTGCGATTCTCATTAAAGAATTTGGATTTCTTGTGCTTAATTCTCTTGTGTAAGTGCTCAATTATGTTATTCAAATTCATAAGTCTTGCATTTACACTAATCATGTGTAGCTTAATTCACAACTAGGGTTGTGGGAACTATGAAGAACTAACAAGGTAAAATAGGATAATTCATAATCTATACTACCGTAAAAGTATGAACTCTAAAATCCTAAAGTCAAATTACTAAAATACTCCTCAACTTTAAAGAAATTCAAAAAACAAAAACAATTAAATAAAAAACAAAAACAATTAAATTAATTATAAAAAAACCCAAAAAATAAAAAAACAATTGTCGAATAGATGCAACTCCTTGCTATTCTCTCTTTTAAACAAATTCAAACATCCTGTTTCATTGAACTAAACCTTATTCTATTGTGTCTCTCCTGTGTGCATATTTTTCACGTTAATGGTGTTTCTTCTCCCGCAAAGCACACTTGAAGATTGGCTTAGTTTTTTGCAAAATCACTCGCCACCATTTTGAAGAGACAGTAGACCTTTATTTACAACATCTTTTTTCAGGTCTCCACCTCTCTACTGGTCCTATTGGAGTCATATGATTAGGATGATATTTAAAGATGTAATAACAATAGTTCCATTTTGTACTCAATATAAAAAGCGTAAAAAAATCTAAGTTTTGTGGAGGAAGAAAAAATGGTGAAGTAAATATTCTGCGCATAAAGGGAAGAAGTGAAGGTGATACCCCGCAGATATAGGCGAAGAAGCAGTTGATGAGGTTTAGAGGACCATAGAGCTTCCAATTGAATATTTTCTAATGGTGGCCAACATTAGAACCCGCCTGGCATTATTAATTGGATTTAGGTAGTAATAAATAGGAAAAGATATTAATTAATAGAATTGGTTTGATGGTTTTCGTCTAATCAACTGAACTAGAGAAAGGGGAGGTAGTACTGGGACGATAGGTAAGGGTTGGTAATGTGACACTGCGGGATTTGACTAAATCATAGTGAAATTCACCTCTCGCTTGGGCTAAAGGGTTTGTTGAACTTCACTTATCGTTCTGCACGTTACATAGTGGAAAAGAATTCAATTATCTGGTAATACTAAGTTAGGAAATCATAGAGAACACAATACCCTAGTTTCTTTTCATGCTGGTTTAGCACTTGTCTTTGCTTAAAATTACTTCTAATAGTTATTATTACCCCCCCTTTCGGAGATAAGTTGGTTAATCAACCTGAATTGCAATTGAATTCTTCTAAGTCTACAATATTCCCTATGTGTTCGACCCTAACCTTGGTTAGATTATATATCTTGACAACGATTGCTTTAGCCTCAAAATAGATGTGTAGCTTGGTGACATCAAGATTTTGGTGTTGTTGCCAAGGAATACGACTAGACTTGTCGAATTAAAGTCATCTAGGAATTAATTCTTATTTCCCTCATTTTATATTTTTTTTTGTTTTTATTTTCTTTCGGGTATAGGTGTAGTGTATGCCGAACACACGAAGTTGAGGCATATCCTTGACTTCGTTTGACCCAGAGATTCATAGAATACTACGAAGAATGGGCAAAGAAACAACGCTGCAAATGTAGCTCTAAACCAAAATGAGAATAAGAATGCAAATAATGACAACCCATCTCTTCTTGAGGACATTTCTCCACAGCCACAGGACATCAATGCCAAAGCTTATAAGTGGAACCAATATCTGCTAAACCCTATGGCTATGGAGGTTACTGGAGTATGGCTATGGAGGTTACTGGAGCTATTGTTTTACCACTACCACCGGCTAACACAAGGTTCATGATTTCAAGTGGGTTGCTTCAGATGCTGCAGAATTGTGGGTTGTTAGTGGGCCTACCATCAAAGGATCCACATTGTCATCTATACAATGCTGTATTTGTCTATAATAGTGTGATGGGAACACATAATCTGTCTATGGATGTTGTGGGACTTCATGTTTCTCCATTATCTCTGATGGGAAATGCAGTGCTATTGCTATCCGAGCTCTCGCAAAGTTTGACCACCATTTTTTTTGAGTTGTAAAAGGCTTTTTTGGAGAGGTACTTCCTGAGATCTAAGATGCTCAAGTTGAAAGACCAAATCAACAACTTCGACCAACTTCCTGGTGACTTGATCAGTACTACATGGGAGTGGTTCACAAAGTGCTTGTGGAGTGTCCCAGACCACAAAAATGTTGATAATGTCTTGGTGGAGATCTTCTACCATGCCTTAGACGCAAATTCGTAGATCAATTAGTCGTAGATCAATCATTCATAGAGATTGTTGAGTATCTAGATATGGTGGCCAAATTGAATCGCATATGGGTGCCAAAGAACACACCTCTAACCAAAAGCATGGGTATGACTTACATAAGCATGGAGCAAGCAAGGATAAATGAGAAGATCATGCTTGCTAGAATAGTTCACTGATCGAGCACTCTTGCACCAAAAAAATACCAATATGGAGGTGATAATAAAGCAAATGAAAGAACTAGTTAGCTCTAGAAGCAACATTAAAGTTACCACGCCAGGTAGAGGGCACAGGAAAGATGTGCAGAAGGGGACCGTAAAGATGGCTACAAGAGTGGTCATTATATGCCTCCCTAACAATCGTGATATGGGTACTAGTATCCTAGGGTTGAGGAGATGGTTAGCTAACTATTGAGGAAGGCTGACATACAGGATAAAACCTTGAGGGGGATTAAGTTTGACATCTCCAGCATAAATCAAAAAATTGAATCTCTTTCTACCGCTATCAAACGATTAGAACTACAATTTGGTTAAGTATCAACTTAACTCAGTCTATATCAAAAAGGCATATTACACAGTAGAACAATGCAAAACCTAATAAATATTGAATAGTATAAGATGGTTATGACTAGTGGTAATAAGAGTACCATTCATCCTTCCACGACAGTTGATGAGGAAGCATGGATGCTTGGGGAGTCTGCCCAATATATCTATATCAAGTTACGATAATAAATCAGGCTGTTTGGGAGGCAACCCAAGATAGAGACTGGAGCTTAGCTGCCAGGCATGTCCATTTTGACCATCCATACTTTATTTTGCATTTTTGGTATGCATTGGGGACATCACACCTCTTTTTCGATGGGGTGTGGGTAGTTATAGGCCTCAGTGAAGTCTGAATAGCCTTGGCCTATAACTACTCCAAATTTTGAATCCTAGGGGTTTTCTTGCCTTTGTTTTTTTTCCCATGGATATTTAATTTCTGTTGAACTGTGATATGCTGCCAAAATACAACACTTTTGATGCTTAGAACTTAGGATTTTATGTGCTCTAAATGTATTACTTGTTGGTTTTATATGTTTTTATTTTTAGATTTGCAGGATTACAGGTTGGCCATGATTTGGGAAAAAATTGCAAAAACTTGTTAGTTTTTGCTGATTACAAATCCTTCTACGGGCCGTGGAGCATTCTACGAGTCATAGATAGGTTACATGATAATTTCCAGTGAGGGGATACTTGCTGAAGTTGAAGTCTACGAACATGCAGATGAGTCATAAAGCAGATTACGAGTCATAGACTGCCTTTCATGCCCGGAGGATTAGAGAAATGGACTTGTAGAAAATTCATCAAGTGAAACCCTTGTTATAGGTAGTAAACCACTTTACAAGTCGTAAAGGGGTGTCATTGAAGTGAAGTCCAAAATTTCACCAACTGATTATGAGACCTCGACTATGAACCATAGAAGACATCACGAGCCATAAAGTGCTTTTGTAGAGCTTGCCGACTAGTTTTCCTAAATTGTGTAGGACTTTTTTTTTAATTATCATAAATATGTTTTAGGTTATTTTTCGAAAGTTCTCAGCAGTTCATGTAAGTTTTGTGTAGTTTAGGTTAAGTGCTCATAGAACTCAATATTCTTAGAGAGAAAATTGTGAGAGAGTCTTTGAGAACACTTGTGGTTTAATTCAATCTTTAAGCTTGTGACTTTCATTGACTTTGGATTTGCTTGTTCTTAATTCAATTGTGTAAGTGTTTAATTATGTCTTCTCAATTTATAATTGCTTCATTTACATATAGCATGAGTAGCTAAAGCCACAACTAGGGTTGTGGGAACCATGAAAAACTAACAAAGTAAAACAGAATAATTTATTATTCTTGGAAGGTGTATATGCATGTATTAATTAACTCTCTTCATGTTACATGTTTTCTAGCGATGGCCAACATTAGAACTCATATAGTGTTACTGACTGGACCAAGGTACTAACAAATAGAAAAAGAGATTAGTTAACAGGCTTCGATTGATGTGTTCTTGTCTAATCAACCAAACTGGGCCAAGGGGAGGTTGTATTGGTACTAATAGGTAATGGTTAGTAATTCACACTATGGACATGGACCAAGTCACATAATAAAATTTGCCTCTCACATTTGACTAAAGGGCTTGGTGAACTTAAATTACCATCCTGCATGTTATACACAAGACAAGAATTAGGTTATCTGGTGATTCTGAGTTGGGGAAACACGGGGAACATGATACCCTAGTTGCACTCTATTGTTGATTTTCCTCTTGTGATAATTAGTTTAGTTTATTTTCTCGTTGATTATTGCAAACCCCCCTTTGGGGGATTGAGTCCTTTAACTACTTAGACTGCATATTGGTGAATATATCTTGAGTCTACGTATTCCCTGTGTGATCTATCCTAACCTTGTTTACGTTCTATATCTTGACAATGACCACTTTTCCTCTAAAAAGGAGGTGTAACTTGGGTGACATCAAGATTTTGGATCTGTTGCCTGAAAATACAGCTAGTCTTAGTAAATTTATTAATAGTTCTAGTGTTAATCCTTAGTTTCCTTTATTTTACTTTTTTTTATTTTGCTCTTTGCAGGGTGTACGAGCAGTGTTTGCCCAACACTCAGAGTTGAGGAAAACCTTGAACTCCATTTGGTCTATAGATCCACCGAACTACGAGAAGAATGACCCAAGATAATGCCAATAACATGGCTAATGCAAACCTGAATAGGGACAATAATGATGAGAATAGGAATAAGAACCCACCTCTTTTGGATGATGTTCCATAGCCTCAGGATTTCAACATCAATGCTTACTAGTGGAATCTGTACAGGTTGAATCCTATGGCTATGGAGGAGACTAGAGTTATTTTATTGCCACAACTACCTGTAGACACAAAGTTCACAGTCTTGAGTGGGTTACTTTAGATGCTGAAGAACGATGGGCTATTTGTAGTCTTACCATCAAAGGATCCACATAGCCACTTGCATGATGTTACATTTTTCTGTAAGAGTATGATAGGAACACATAATCTGTCTATGGATGTTGTAGGACTCTATGTCTTCTCATTGTCTCTTATAGGCAATGCTGCATTATGGATATTTGAGCTTTTGCAGAGTTCAATCACCAGATGGGTAGAATTGCAAAGGGTTTTCTTAGCAAGGTACTTCGTTAGACCAAACAGGCTCATGCTAGTAGAACAGGTCCACCATTTTAAACAATTCTGTAGTGATTCAATCCTTACTACATGGGAGTAGTTTAATAGATGCTTGAGGAGTGTATCGGACCATGAGATTCTGGGAATGTACTGGTGGAGAATTTCTATTGAGCTTTAGATGCTAATTGCTAAGCATGTGTTGATGCCCTCTTGGGAGGTCTATCCGTGGAATAACTATTCACAAAAATTTTTGAGCACCTAGATGTGGTAGTTAAATTGAACTATGTGTGGGTGTCACGCCCCAATCTAGGGTCGTGACCAGTGTCCGGTAGGGACATCTAGACACATGCTAACCTTAAATTCCCAATGAAACCAACCTAGAAACCTACCGAAATTTTGGCAGAGTTTCCTCTGTTCTATTCACTAACCGCACCTGCAAAGAAAATCCAACAACAACCCAGACACAATATAAATATATATCCATTTATACATATACATAACTGCGGGCCGACAAGGTCTCCGCTGCG
>JAOTQJ010190115.1:0-21637 GCA_025642045.1 Solanum sejunctum
CTCTTCAGTCAGTTCCAGTAGTGAATGAATTTGTTGATGTGTTCCCTAAAGAACTCCCAAGCTTACCTCCTGAACGAGAAATAGATTTTGGTATTGACTTACTTTCAGGCACTCAACCTATTTCTATTCCTCCATATAGAATGGCCTAGGCAAAATTGCGTGAATTAAAAGAGCAGTTAAAAGATTTATTGGAGAAGGGTTTCATAAGACGTAGTGTGTCCCCCGAGGTGCACCAGTGTTATTTGTATGCAAATAGGATGACACCTTGAGAATATGTATTGACTATCGACAATTGAATAAGGTGATAATTAAGAATAAATATCCCCTTCCCAGGATTGATGATTTATTTGATCAGTTATAGGGTGGCAAATGCTTTTCAAAAATTGATTTGAGATCAGGTTATCACCAAGTGAGGGTGAAGGAGCAAGACATACCTAAGACAACTTTCAAAACACGCTATGGTCACTTTGAATTTCTTGTTGTGCCATTTGGGCTAAGAATGCAGTAGCTATTTTTATGGATTTGATGAAAGGGTATTTAAGCCATTTTTGGATGCGTTTGTGATAGTATTTATAAATGATAGTTTGGTATATTCAAGATCAGAAGAGGACCACAGAAATCACTTGCGATAGGTGCTACAGGTTCTTTGTGATCGACAATTGTATGCCAAATTTTCTAAATGTGAATTTTGGCTAAAGACAGTGGCATTCTTGGGTCACATTGTGTCTGATGAGGGAATAAGGGTTGATTCACAAAAGATAGAAACTGTGAAAGATTGGCCAAGACCAACAACACCCATGGAAATTCGGAGCTTTCTAGGCTTGTCAGGCTATTATAGGAGGTTTGTTAAAGGCTTTTTATCTATTTCTGCACCCCTAACAAAGCTGTTACATAAGGAAAATAAGTTCCAATAGGATGATGCATGTGAAAGGAGCTTTCTAGAGCTGAAAAATAAGCTAACTTCTGCACCTGTCTGAGGGGTATTCAGTGTATTGTGATGCTTCAGGAGTTGGCTTAGGGTGTGTATTAACACAGCAGGGTAGGGTAATTACTTATGCATCCAGACAGTTACGACCATACGAGAAAAACTTCCCAAGTCATGATCTTGAGCTGGCAACGGTTATGTTTGCTTTGAAAATATGGCGCCACTATTTATATGGGGTTCACATTGACATATATACTGAACATAAGAGTCTACAGTACATATTTAAGCAGAAAGACCTGAACTTAAGACAACAGAGATGGCTAGAACTAATAAAGGATTGCGACGTTGATATACTATACCATCCGAGGAAGGCAAATGTGGTTGATGATGCTCTGAGTCATAAGACAATCATGAATATTGGTGATCCAACTGTGATAAGTCAAGTAATGGCTAAGGATCTACGTCAATTAGCCAGTTTGGGAGTTCACCTTCTTGAAGCACCAAAGGAAGGGGTTATTGTGCATAATGCTGCAGAGTCTTCATTGGTAATAGAGGTCAAAGAAAAATAGTTTGAAGATCCTATTCTATGATAGCTTAAGGAAAAGGTAAGTCAGGGTACAATGAAAGGCTTTGACCCTGCACAAAATGGAGTACTTTACTACCAGAATAGATTATGTGTGCCTGATATTAATGGATTAAGAAAGAGAGTAATGGAAGAAGCCCATTATTCCTGATATTCCATCCATCTAGGATCAACTAAGATGTACCATGACCTGAAAGAAATGTTCTGGTGGGGAGGCGTGAAAAAGCACCTTGCCAAATTTGTGGCTCAATGTCCAAATTGCCAACAAGTGAAAGTAGAACACCAAAATCCAGGAGGTTATATGCAGTGTATATATCTTCCAACATGGAAGTGAGATATGATTAATATGGATTTGGTTATGGGTTTGCCTTACTCATCTCAGAAGTTTGACTCCATATGGGTAATAGTTGACAGACTTACAAAGTCAGCACACTTCTTACCAGTGAGGAGTGATTATACAACTGAAGAATATGCCAAGATATACCTCAAAGTGATAGTCAGGCTACATGGAGTCCCAATATCCATTATATCTGATCGAAGAGCTCAATTCACTATAAAGTTTTGGCAGTCCTTCTAGAGAAGTTTAGGGACACAAGTGAATTTGTGTACAATATTTCACCCTCAAACAGACGGTCAAGCAGAACTCACCATTCAATTACTTGAAGATATGTTGTAAGCTTGTGCATTAGACTTTAAAGGTAGTTGGGTGGACCATTTGCCACTTATTGAGTTTCCCTATAATAATAGCTACCACACGAGTATCAAGATGGCATCTTAAAAAGCTTTGTATGGAAGGAAATGTAGATCACCAATTGGATGGTTTGACGTGGGGGAAACCACCTTATTTGGGCTAGATCTAGTACAACAAGCAATGAAAAAGGTTAAGGTGATACAACAACAATAAGAAATAGCCCAAAGTCGGCACAAATCATATGGATGCCAGGAGAAGAGGACTGGAATTTTCAGTAGGTGATTTGGTATTTTTTAAAGGAGTCTCCTATGAAAGGGGTTATGAGATTTAGTAAGTATGGAAAACTGAGTCCACGCTACATAGGGCCATATCAGATTATTAAGAAGTATGGACAGGTTGCATATGAACTAGAGCTACCCTAAGAGATTTCGATGGTTCATCCAGTTTTTCATATCTTAATGCTTTGAAAATGCATAGGTGACCTATCCCGTATCACTCCTATTGGGGATGTGCAGGTTCCAGAAGATCTCACCTATGAAAAGATACCTGTTGCTATTCTAGATCATCAAGTTAAGAAGCTAAGGAACAAAGAAATAACTTCAGTTAAAGTACATTGGAGGAACCAGCAAGCAAAAGAGATAACATGGGAAGTTGAGAATGCGATAATATTGAAATGTCCTCACTTATTTGAAGATAAATAGGAAGTTCAACATGCAAAATTGGGACACTAATCGATACGTGTAATTGAATACTTAATGTGTTGTCAAAAGTTTGTATAAGTAAAGGTTTAAACTTGGTTAAGCTATCCAATTGTGCTAACATTCGAGGACGAATATTCCTAAAGGGGGAGGATGTAACACCCCACACCTTACAATACTAGTACAATTCAAATGAAATATTACATGGTTTGGTCGAATTAGCGCTAATTTTCAAAAAGTGCTTGAATCTTGTGTTAATGGACTATATGTGCTTCTAAGGCTTAAGAGGGTCGAGTGTATACCTTTTTTGTGTCAAATTGAGGATATTATGGCCTTAAAATAAAGTTAGAGAATTGAGGTGATTGTAAGACTTAGTAAGCAAATAGGTGAGTCATCTACTTGCTTAGCTTAAAATTGCTAGTTAAACAGAGATGAGGCTGGACGTCGAATTTGTCCAAGTTTGATTATGAATAAAGTCCGTGTTAAGGGTGCAACTTTAGCCAACATTTTAACATCATAAATAGAATATATTTTCAGCCCAAGAAGTATATTTAAAAGGTCCCAAAGACATCATAACACACTTAACAAATTGGACCCAAAACTAAGTGAAAAGAAAGTTGGAAAATTGGCAGCCCAAGCCCATCAACTTGGAGACCCAATTAGGCCCAAGTGTAAGAGCCAAGCTGGTGGATGAGCAAATTACTATTGTGTGGTTTACGATGGTCAAAAATCAAAGAGTAAGGCAACCAATCTAGGCCTTTAAAAAGGGATAAAAACCAACACACAATATCATTTCAACTTAGACAAGGAAAAAATCTGCCTTCTTGGTATTTGTTTGCTCTCGTTTAAAGGGGTGAAAGACAAGCTTTACAACCTCACAAGGGTATTTAAAGAAGCTCTAAAAGGTAAGTGAATCTAATTATACATCTAGTATGGTGTTTTTATTAAAACTAAATAGACAAGTTAATCACACATATGTTGGAATTTCCGGACAGATTGTATGCTAAGGATTCTTGTGTACTTTTCTTGGTAATTAAGAGGTTTTATCTTGTTGGTTGGCTTTATTATGAAGCAGTACTTATATATTTAACAATATTTGGTCTCAAATTAACGTAACAAGTCTGATTAACCACTTTTACAGTCCACAAAAATGAGTCCTTATATGATACCACAATCATGTGCTTAATATGAACTTGTGGGCTGTTGGATAGAAGGCCATTGCCTCACGTCCTTAATGACTGATTTGTTACTGCTCTGAGAGTGGTTCAGGGCTGTTTAGATGTGCAAATATTTCTAGAATACTTTGGTTAGAGTTTTAATAGGTTTGGGTTTGTCGATGTCGAAATGTAGCGAAGGAAGATAACATTATGCTGTCCATTTTTAGATTGTGTGGGATTGTGATGTTTTGTGCTTTGTGGGTTGTTTTAAGGATGTAATGCATTAATGTATATTAGAAAATACGATTAGGTGCGGAAAGATTAAAGGAATATGCTCGAGTTTATGATCACCCTCTTGCTGCCGATGTCTTGTTTTCTTATGTGATTGGGATGATAAGGTGTATCTATTGGATAATAATGCTAGTTTTGTCAACTACTATATTGTAGATAAGTATTTGGATGAAGGAAAGGTTATCTCAAGGTAGTAATGAGGTCATACAATGAGGTATGTAAGGTTACTTGATTTTGTATCACTTGACATGAAACATAGATCTCTCCTTGGTACATAAAGGCATTCACCAACTCCGACACAACCACTAAACATGTCTCCTCTCATGCATATATTCATATGATTCCATACATAGTCACCTTCAAAATTGCATATATGTTTGGATACCAAGTTATATGAGTTCTTCTTACGAAATAAAGTTCACTAGTTGTTCCATTTCATATGCATTTCATCATTTGTGTAATGTACTCTTTTTATTGTCATGTTGTCTTATATGAATCCACATGTCACATGCTACATATACAAGTCCTACAGATCCAATATTATGGCAACCAAAAGAATTATCTCAAAGGTAATTGAAAGATAAAGTATACAGTTTTTGGAAGGTGGTAGCCCGAGGGGTTGAGTATAACCTAGCCAGGGACGATCCTATCAAGGGGGGGGAGGAGCTCGAGGGGTTGAGTATAACCTAGCCAGGGATGAACCTGATATTGTTTCACCACTGATTAATTGATCATTTTTTTTATAGATGTGCACAGATTATACAGTAAAGGTAAAATAAAATAAAGGACATAAAGTACAAGATTCCACAGTATAACTAAGGGTGGTCCATATTCTGCCACAGATGCATAGATTCATTTGTGTTATTACTTTATATAGAGTGTCCTACCTTACATACTTAGTACATTATCTCGTACATGTCCCTTACGGGGAACTTGTATTTCATACTATAGGTACAGGTGCTAATAGATCTCCCTAGTAAAAGTACAGGATATTCAGTTGTTATCACCAAGCTCCAGGTTGCTTCGGGGCTTTGTATATGTTTAGAGCTTATGTGTTTTGATTGCACGGTTTATTGAGGCAGGGCCTGTCCTAATCCTTATCAGATGTTTTTCTTTATTTAGAGGCTTTGTAGACTGTGTAAAGTAATGTTTGGCCATGTATCGTACTTTAAACACCATGGCCCCAATGGCCTAGTCATATACACTCCCTTTTGACTTGTTATCACTGTTTATCTTTTTAAAGGTATGTTAAATGCAGAAACCCCTTATAGTATATATAGAAAGTGCATAGTTACAGGTTGTTTCTCCCGAGCCTTATTGACAATAGGTGCCAGTCTGCCCTAACGGGACTTTGGGGCATGACAATATTTGCTTGAACCTTTTACTATTTCCACTCCTACTAGTGAGTCTATCCTAGCTGAGAGGGTTTATAGAGATTTTGTAGTATCCATCTATCAGAGAGATACCTTGGTCGACTTAATAGAGTTGGAAATGGTTGACTTTGATATGATTCTGGGCATGGATTGGTTTCATGCCTGCTATGCCTCTATTGATTTTAAGCCCATATTGTTAAGTCCTAATCTCTAAATGAACTAGTCCTAGAGTGGAAAGGGAGTTCTATTTCAGCTAAGGGCAAGTTTATTTCCTTTCTTAGAGCCAGAAAGCTAATCTCTAAAGGGTGTATCTACCATCTCGTATGAGTTAAATCTGATGATATTGAGCACCCTACCCTATAGTCAGTTCCAATTATAAATGAGTTTTGTTAAATGTTCCCTGAGGATCTGCCTGGAGTCCCTCATGATAGGGAGATTGACTTTGGGATTTATGTTCTTCTCAATACCCAACCTATCTCAATTCCACATTATTGAAAGAGTTGAAAGAGCAATTGAGGGATTTGTTAGAGAAGGAATTTTTTAGGATAAATGTTTCTCTTTTGGGTGCTCCTGTCCTATTCGTGCGAAAGAAAGATGGATCTCTCAGAATGTGCATTGATTATAGGCAACTAAACAATGTCACGATAAAGAATAAAAATTCTCTCCCCAGGATAGGTTATCTATTTGACCAACTTCAGGGTGGCTCTTGATTCTCAAAGATAGACCTTAGATCTGGCTATCATTAGTTGAAAGTAAGGGAATGTGACATTCCAAAGACAAGCTTTAGGACTAGGTATGGCTATTTTGAGTTCATGTTCATGTCCTTTGGGTTGACTAATGCACTAGCAGCCTTTATGGTCTTGATAAATATAGTATTTAGATGGTATCTTGATATGTTTGTAACTGTATTTATTAATGATATCCTGGTATATTCTGAGGAAGAGGAGGAGCATACCAACCATCTTAGAATAGTTTTAGTAGACTCTCAAAGTCCATTAGTTGTACGCAAAGTTCTCGAAGTATGAATTTTGGCTTAAATCAGTGGCTTTCCTAGGACATGTTATTTCGGGTGATAGTATTCAAGTGGATGCCCAAAATATTAAAGTAGTTAAAAACTGGCCCTAACCGACCTTCTCGACTGACATAAGAAGTTTCTTGGGGTTCGCAGGCTACTACCACAGATTTGTTGACGAATTTTCTTCCCTATCTGCACCATTGACCACACTGACTCAAAAAAAGGTCAAGTTTTAGTGGTATGATGAATATGAAAGGAGTTTTCAAGAATTAAAGACTAGACTGACTACTGTGCTAGTTTTAGCTTTGCGGATGGGATAGAGGACTTTGTAATATACTGTGATGCGACAAGAGTTGGATTGGGTTGTATGTTGATGCAGAGAGGGAAAGTGATAGCCTATGCTTCTAGATAACTTAAGGTTTATTAGATAAACTATCCGACCTATGATCTCAAGTTGGCAGCTGTAGTGTTCGCACTTAATGTCTGGCACCACTACTTGTATTGAGTGCATATAGATATGTTCACTGGCCACAAGAGCCTGCAGTACCTCTTCAGTCAGAAAGAGCTCAACTTGAGTCAAATGAGATGGTTAGAGTTGCTCAAGGATTTTGACATGAGCATTCTTTACCACTCCGTTAAGGCTAACATTGTTGCTGATACTCTTAGCAGGCTATCTATGGGTAGCATTACCTGTGTAGATGAAGAAAAGAAAGAGTTGGCTAAGGAATTACATAGATTGGTCTGATTGGGAGTCCAACTTGAAGAGAATGATGAATGCAGAATTAATGTTTAGAATGGGTCTGCCTCATCATTAATGGTGTAGGTGAAAGAAAAGAAAGACCAAGATATTGTCCTACTTTGATTGAAAGAGGTTGTCTAGAAACAAAAGGTGATGGTCATTTCCAAAGAGGGAGGTGGAGAGTTGAGGTATCAGGGTAGGTTGTGCATTCTAGATATTGATGGAGTATGAGACAGAATTATGGCTGAAGCCCATAACTTTAGATATTCCATTCATCCTGGCTTTACTAAGATTTACCATGACTTGAGAGAAATCTATTGGTGGAATGGAATGAAGAGTGATATTACTAAGATTGTTTCTAATTGTCAATTGTAAACAAGTTAAAGTTGAGCATCAAAGGCCATGTGGATTCTTACAGAACTTTGAAATCTCTAAATGGTAGTGGGAGATGATTAACATGGACTTCATTACCATTCTACCGATGTCCCGAAAGCAACATGATTCGATATGGGTGATTATGGATAACATAACAAAATTAGCTCACTTCTTAGCAGTCAAGACAACTAACATTGCAGAGGATTATGCTAAGTTCTGCATCCGTGTGATTGTGAGGTTGCATGGATTTCCCTTGTCCATCATCTGTGACATAGGAGCTCAATTTACCTCCCAATTTTGGAGTTCTTTTTAGATGGGATTGGGTACTAGGGTAAATCTGAGTGCAAACTTTCACCCTAAGATAGATAGTCAAGCAGAGCGCAGTATTCAGACTTTGGAGTATATGTTAAGGGCTTGTGTCCTCGACTTCAAAGGAAATTGGGATGACCACTTACAATTCATCAAATTTGCATATAAAAATAGTTATCATGCAAGCATCTATATAGCTCCTTATGAGGATCTGTATGGAAGAAGATGTAGATCGCTAATTGGGTGTCTTAAGGTTAGAGAAGCTGAGTTGATTGGACTTGATCTTGGATATCAGTCCATGGAGAAGGTAAAGGTCATTAGAGAGAGGTTGAAGACTGCACAGAGTCATAAGAAATCATACACTGATGGGAGGAGGAGAGATTAAGAGTTTGACGTGACTGATTGGGTCTACTTGAAAATATCACCTATGTCACGACCTAAGCCTTGGGACTAGACATGATAGGCTGATGGGGAACCCAAAGAAACCCCAAACAAGCCTAATAGCATATCATTACACATCCTTGGTCGCAGAAGCAATATAAAACAACATAAGAAACAATAACAAGGGAAAATTGGGACTGAGGGAAAAGGACTTATATTAAAATAGCTTGAATATCATAAGTGAGTAAAAGCTCAAGCATAATAAAGATCTTGTCTAACAACACCTCTAACATAGAACTTAGCGGGTGCCAAGACAAGCAACAAGTCTCACCCTCATAGTCAATGCATACAAAAGGAAAGATAGTCTTCAATACATTGCATAGGAATATAGACCAATGTATTCGGAATGGAGAACTCACTAACTAGCTTGAATGGATACCACTAGCCATGTGAAGGATGATGATAACCAAATAGAGCTCTAGTTCCTACATGATAACATCATGTAGGCATAGAATATGTGTTAGTACAATTAAATGTACTAAGTATGTAGGATGCAATGCAACAAGAGATAAGTATCATAGGCAAAATGCATAACCATAGACAATAGGCATAATATAACAATATGGCATGTATGAATGGATGCTTGTAGTAAAATTCATGCTTTTTATAAATCATAGTACATATGTAAGGAGAGACCATCATCATAGACCAAGCAAAGTAGTGCTTAGAATCCAAGGTTTAACACCCCGTTGGTAGTGGTCGAGGTACCAACCTCTCAACATGGTTAATGGACTTCTTAGCCTCCATCATAGTGGTAAAGTTACTAACCCCTCAACGTGGTTAATGGAGTTCTCACACTCCATCATAATGGTAAAGCTACTAATCCCGCAACATGGTTAATGGACTTCATCACCCTCCATCATAGTGGTCAAGGCACTAACCCCTCAATAAGGTTAATAGACTTCGTCAGCCTCCATCATAGTGGTCAAGGTACTCACCCCTTATCATGGTTAATGGACTTCTCACCCTACGCCATACAGGTCAAGGTACTAACCCCTCAACATGGTTAATGGACTTCTCACCCTCCATCACAGTGGCTAAGGTACTAACCCCTCAACATAGTTATCGTCAACATGCAATACTATAGAAGCTTATCATGAGATTAACACACATACAACATTCTTTCATCATGATAAAATGATATATATCATATGTCAAGCATTAGGCCTTCAACAATTTAAGAATCATAATCCGGACATGTTATCAAACACTTGATGGGTGTGTAATGGGGGTATATGACCATGCAATTTAGAGATGAAATCATGTAAGAAAACCCGTTGTAAAACCAAATTAACATGTTGCAATATCCTAAGACATTCACATCAAAAGCCCTTATCATATATCACTTTAGATCTAAGATTAATAGCTCAAAACATGCTAAGACAATCATACTTTCATGAAACCTCAATTCACTGTGCAGTGAAATTTACAACAATCAGGATCAATGAGTAAATCAACTTTAAATCATGCAATTTAAGTAGAAAAGAGGATTGGGTACCATGGATGAAAGGATCCAATGGTTGAAACTCACATACCTTAGCTTTGGAGAAGTTCTTGATGAAGATTGAAAATGGAGGCTTGAAGCTTGAAGAAAATCCTTAGATTCGGAAGAGATTTCGACACTTGATTTTAGAGTGAAATATTAGTATAAGGGTTTGAGCAAGTATTGTATCAATACAATGAAGAACTTAAGGGTTTTGGGACCTTGAATGAGCATAAAAACGTTAATCTAGAGCTTAGAAAGGGTGGGAAAGGACCAAAATAACCCTTCTTAAAAAGCTGTCTAACAGCTATTATGGGCCCCATTACGACCCATAGGTAGCACTAAGACTCGTAGGAAGCTTCACATGACCCCTAGGCTCAATATGGAAGTCTCTAGAAATTGCTGCGACCCTAACCTACGAGTCGTACCCCGACCTATGACTCATAACTGTGAGCTCATAGTGCAACTCTGCACTGCAGTCTTCAGTAAAATGATCATAATGTTTGACTATGAACTCTAAATGAGGTGAAATCAAGTGTGTTAGAAAGCTAACTCAAAGGGAATTCATTTGACATGTCATGGTCCACCAGTTCCAAGTGTACTAAAAGTTATGCTATTTTAAAGTTGACCATTACATGAACCATCACACAAAACTCAACTCTTAGGGAAATCTTGAACTCGTTTAGCTACTAGGAGTCTCCCATGAACCTAATACAACCCCAACCTAACCACATGAGGATTGAATCATGGATACAAGAGCATGGCATTATAGGGTGTCATAATATCTCCCCCTTGGGAACATTTATCCTCGAATGTGAAAGAACAAGGCTTGAAATTCTTGAATTATAACATGAAACTTCCAACCATAAGATCCATTGCATAGATTAATAGTTGAAAATCATAATGTAGTTAAAAGTCATGCTAAAATGAATTCAAATAATTCAAAACATCATTTTTAAAAACTCAACAAAAATGTAAATCACCATGTATTTGCCAACTTAAACATGAATGCATATGAATGAGATAGGGGTAGAAACATAAGACTTGGAATCATAGAAAGGACTTTATGTGTTATCATAAGCTTTAATAGAATGCAAGAAATATGGATATTGCTTCCCCATACCCGCACTGTCTTCCCGAGAGATACATACAAATAGATGACTCCTCCAAAAAGGGCCTTCGTGATCACCACATCATTATCATTCAACTTCTCCATTCACCAATTCACACCTCTTTCGGGACTTTCTCCTAAGTCAACTTATCCTCCACATCACCTACAATCTCAAGGACTGATATAACACTAGAGACATCAACACATTTCGTTCAACCTAGAAGCATGAAGAACCGAACTAACCCAACTTCTATCCATTGGCAATCCCCAAACTTAAGCAACCTTACCAACTTCCCTCTACACTCTATATGGACTCACAATCCTCAACTCAATTAGCAACCTTAAATACACCTAACCTACTTGGTACCATAACCACCATCTTCCCCTTGGGAGATAACCTCCACTCTATCATCTTTTCACCCAAAACTTTCAACTCTAATAAGGTGAAAATCATGGCCTAGCTCAAACTAGATCTCTTAACGCGAGAAAATTTTGAACCCTCAAGAGAACTATACTACCATTCTCAACTTCCTTCAACTTAACTCCCTATCTAGCCGACCAATGGACTATACTAGTCACCTCTTTACCACCTTTATCACAATGCTGGGCTACCTATAGGCACCCTACTTAGAGCATCAATCATATCTCTAGCCTCAATGGGGGACATAATGCACACTCATATCATAATCCTTAAGGATTTCTAACCACTTTCTTACTATCCGGAATGCAAACCTATCATATTTGGAAAACAACCTCTCATTATCCGGGACTTGCAACCCTACCCCCAAGTAATTCACAAGCTCTGAACAAATCAATACCTAATCACTAAAGACCACCACAAACATATCAAGGTAGGGATTCAAGACCCTATTCTAGAGACCCATAAATATAGCCAATGTATAAATCAACTAAACAACTCCACTAATACTAATAATGCTCACTTGGGGACAAAGCTCAAACTGAAGATCAACCTTAGTGAAGTGACTAACCCATTGAAGTTGACCAAATAAATCAACCATCATCAACTATCATATTACAACCTTACAGGTTCTATACTCATAGGAAACATGTTATGCAAGTAGCCAAAACATCCCAAGACCTCCAACCTAATAAGCTAAGTTCAACCAACACCCCAAGACAAGACTTAATGTAATAATAAGATGGGGCAACCCTTAGAGATCCATTGAACATTAAGACAAGAATGGACCTACCTCTTTTGCTACCACTTGACAACCTCCCACTCAAAGATGGGTTCTTAAAGAGTCGGAATCTAACTCTATAGTTCCTACTATCCATGGAGACACAACATACATGCAACTATTCCATCCCAAGTATATAACATCAAATCCACTACATAAAATCCAACGAGTCACAAGGCAAGACCTAATGCAATATGAACATGGAACAATATCTATGAACTTTCCAACAATAATAGACTCAACAAAGTGGGTAGACACCAAAGGTTCACATAACAACTCGAGGCACACAAGAAGCCCACTAGCCAACAAAAGTAATACTGAAAGGAATAGTGGAACTCGAATCCATCAAATTCAAAACCTTCAACTTACCTTCCTTTGCCTCCCTATTTGAAGCAACATGATCAACTAGAAGAGCAAAGAATATTCGTTAGAAGGAAAAGCCCTATCTCACTTCTAAAGCATGACATAGACCATAAAGAAGGAAAACATATGCTAAAACATCTCATAGCCTTGTAATCAAAATTGTGGTGCACAACACAACCATGAATAAGACTCTAATCGATGTGGTGTGTTGGACTCAAAGGATTTATCAACCTAGTGCTCTGACACCATCTTTGTCATGACCCAAGCCTAGGGCCTAGGTATGATCGGTGGATAGATAACCCGAATGAACCCCAAACAAGCCTCATAGCTTATCATTACACAACCTTGGCCTCAGAATCAATATAAAACAACATAAGAAACAATAACAAGGGGAAATTGGGACTAAAGGAAAAGGACTTACATTAAAATAGCTTGAATATCATAAGTGAGTCAAAGCTCAAGCATAAAAAATATCTTGTCCAACAACACCTCGAACATAGAACTTAGCAAGGGCCAAGACAAGCAACAAGGATCACCCTCATAGTCAAAGCATACAAAAGGAAAGATAGTCTTTCATATATAGCATAGGAATATAGACCAATGTACCCAGAATAGAGGACTCACTAACTATCTTGAATGGATACCACTGGCCACATTGAGGAGAATGATGACTAAATAGGGCTCTAGTTACTTCATGGTAACATCATGTAGGCATAGAGTATGCGTTAGTATGTTTGCATATAATAAGTATGTATGATGAAATGCACTAAGAGATAGGCATCATAGGCAAAATGCACAACCATAGATAATAGGCATAATATAACAATATAACATGTATAAATAGATGCTTGTAGTAAAAATCATGCTCTTATAGATCATAGTACATATGTAAGAAGAGACCTTCATCATAGACCAAGCAAAGTAGTGCTTCGAATCCAAGGCTTAACACCCCCTGGTAGTGGTCGAAGTACCAACCCCTCAACATGGTTAATGAACCTCTCACCCTCCATCATAATGGTAAAGGTACTAACCCCTCAACATGATTAATGGACTTCATTACCCTCCATTATAGTGGTCAAGGTACTAACTCCTTAACATGGTTAATGGACTTCTCACTCTCTATCATAGTCGTCAAGGTACTAACCCTTCAACATGGTTAATGGACTTCTTACCCTCCATTATAGTGGTCAAGGTACTAACCCGTCAACATGGTCAACATGTAATACTATAGAAGCTCGTCATGATATTATCTCACATACATCATTCTTTCATCATCATAAAATGATATATATCATATGCCAAGCATTAGGCCTTCAATAATTTAGGAATCATAATCTAGATATTTTATCAAAAACTTGACGAGTGTGTAATAGGGGTATAGGACCATGCAATTTAGAGATGAAATCATGCAAGAAAATCCATTATAAAACCATCAATCAACACCTTGAAGTACCCCCAAGACATTCACATCAAAACCCCTCATCAAATGTCACTTTAGATCTAAGATTAATATCTCAAAACATGCTAAGAAAATCATACTATCATGAAACCCCAATTCACTGTGCAATGAAATTTACAACAATCAAGACCGATGAGTAAATCAACTTTAAATCATGCAATTTAAGTAGAAAAGAGGATTGGGCACTATGGGTGAAAGGATCCAATGGTTGAAACCCATATACCTTAACTTTTGAGAAGTTCTTGATGAAGATTGAAAATGGAGGCTTGAAGCTTGAAGGAAATCCTTACATCTGGAAGAGATTTCAACACTTGATTTTGGAGTGAAATATTAGTATAAGGGTTTAAGAGAGTATTTTATCAATAGAATGAAGAACTTAAAGGTTTTGGGACATTGAGTGAGCATAAAAACTTCAATTTAGAGATTAGAAAGAGTGGAGAAAGATCAAAATAACCCTTATTAAAAAGCTATCTAACGGTTGTTATGGGCCCTATTACGACCCGTAGGTAGCACTATGACTCATAGGACCCTTCACAGGACCCCTAGGCTCAATTTTGAAGTCTTTGGAAACTACTACGAGCCAGACCTATGAGTCATACCCTGACCTATGACTCGTAACAGTGGGCTTATAGTACAACTCTATACTAGTAGTCTTTACTAAAATGACCATAACGTTTGACTCCAAACTCTGAACGAGGTAAAACTAAGTGCGTTGGAAAGATAGCTCAAAGATATTTCATTTGAAATGCATGGGCTACCTAGTTCCAAGTGTGCTAAAATATATGCTAGTTTAAAGTTGACCCTTGCATGAAGCATCACCAAGAACTCAATTTTTAGGGAAGTCTTGAACTCGTTTAGGTACAAGGAGTCTCCCATGAACCTAATAGAATTGCTACCTGACCAAATGAGGCTTGAAACGTGGATACAAGAGCATGGAGTTATGGAGTGTCACAACCTATGAACGGTTTCATGAGATTTGGACAGAAGGGAAAATTGAGTCCTCGCTATATTAGTCCGTAAAAATTATGAGGAGAATTAAAAAAGTTGCTTATTTGTTAGAGTTGCCTTCCGACTTAGGCGCAATTCATCCAGTGTTCCACGTCTTAATGTTGAAGAAGTGCTTGGGAGATACTGCCTTAGTGATCCTGTTGAGAGGATTGGAGTAAAGGATAGCTTGTCCTGTGAGGAGATTTTAGTCCAAATCCTTGACCGTCAGGTTCGCAAGTTGAGAACCAAAGAGATCACGTCAGTCAAAGTCTTGTGGAGAAATCAATTCATTAAGGAATCCATGTAGGAAGCTAAGAAAGAGAACTAAATACCCGCACCTATTTGTTGCCAACAATGAGAATATTAAAGGTAATGTTCTTACCCTTAACTTAAATTGATTTTCTCTTTGTAAGTTAATGTGTCTATCCCTGAGTCTGATGTAGAGTTTATGAGGTTGATGAAGAGTTGATCATTTAAATTATTAAGATAGGTCTTGAGTATATTCGTGCCTTGATATCCAACTTTACTTATCATTCAAGGACGAATGATTCCAAGGGGAGATGATGTAATGCTCGATAAAATTATCAAAATACCCCTAGAGGAGAGACGCGCGCACAATGCATCTTACCATCTTCTGATGGAAAATTTGAGGCCTAATTTACGATCAACACAAAAAATTGAGCGGAAAAGTGGTCTCAATTGATTTTTAGAGGAGCCAGATCAAAAGATTATTTTTCAATGCATAAATGATTTCCAATAAGGGTGTGCGATAGGTGTGCGATGCGTGCCTACCGTGGACTTGCATTTAGTTTTGGTCCAAATATTTTCTATGAGATTGGGAAACTCATTTGACGAATTTTTAGCGAAAAACATTTAAAATTGGCCATGTCCGCGTCGCAGACCCAATGTTCTGGGTGAACATTTTGTTAGTTATTTTATGAGGGAAATTCTAGACCATTCGATACCATTCCCAATCTCTCCCAAACTCAAAATATAATTAAATATGTTGTTTTGGTCAAACAATAGTTTTCTAAACCTATTGTAAGTCTTTTTTATGCTAATCGTAAGTTAAGGTTCTTGAGAGGAGAACAGAAGAAGGGCTAGGGTTCGAAGGTCAAGAGCAATATTTTTTAAAGTTTGGTGTCATTCTTCATACCAAGTATGTAAGGCTAATCTAAATCATGGAATTATTCTTCTATGTGCCCCTTGGCTGATGTAGTTTGATGGATGAACGTATTGAGTCTTTATGCATGTATTTTCTAGAAAATTTTCTTGTAAATTATACATATCCTAAGTATTTTCACATGTTCAAGATCACCATAAACTTGATTTACTGAATTAATGCTTTTACATGAGTTATTGCATGAAGTCCTATATGCTATTTTTTACTAAAAATTGCAAGAATGAACTTAAAAGATGAGTCTAGAGCCTTGTCAGTATGAATGTACATATAACTGTGATCCTAATATGAGAGTATTGATGAAATTTATGTCCCTATGATCTTGAAGAGTATGAAACTAATCCTAAAATGGTGATACTAATCTAAGAGTTGATGGTTAATGTAACAAACTGAATTAACAATGTCCAACAAGACTAGTTAAAAGAGTAATCTTGATGATTGATGTTTTATGAGTATGTTGAGTCATAGGAGAAATGTTAAGCACCAAATTGAATGAGAATAGATAACAAATCAAACTCAATAACTATATGGCCAATGTAGGAGAGGATTAAACTGTAATACCAAATGTTTCGTTAGTCCTAAAAAAAGGATTTGATATTTTGTATTTGGATCCATCGATGTTATGTCCTTTACCCCAGCAAGGTACAGGATGGATATGGCAATACCATCACTTTTGTTGTATCATCACCGGCTTATAGGTAATGGTTATCGGTTAGAGGAAACTCTCAATTAGGTCCTATAGTGATAGTACTCTAAGTAAGTTTATTGTATAAGTTTAGATTGATGTTGATGAGTCAATTGTCTACGTTTTGTTCTTGCTTTAGATGGACATTTGACATCCTAATTGAGTATCTTATGAGTTGATATTATTCTCTATTATTCTACTTGTATTGTTTCATTCAACCATCTTATATGCTCCTACATTCCACATACTAACATCCATTTGGATTTGCATCTTTTTATGATATAGAGATAGATACTTGAAATCCTCAACAAGCGCTCTGGTGAAGGTCTATTCTCTCTACTGCTGATTAGTGAGTCCTTCCCTTGCATTTGAAGGATATCATTTTACATTACTATGATTTGAGTTAGTTCATTTTTAGTTTATGGTAGCCACGACCTGTTATTGTACCATTCTAGACTGTAGAAGTAGATGCTTCATAGACTAAAAGATGATGACTTGATGTTGAGGTCTTTCCCATTTTGAATTGAGTTTTCTTAAATCTACTATTGTATGATAGATATTGAGACTGATCTTGTCGGCCTATGGCCTTGTTCATTGAGTTAGAAGTAAACTTAGTTGGCCACTATCATATTTTTCTTATTCTAATGTCTTGTGCTATATTAGATGATTGAATGACTGTTTTGACACCGAGTGGTTCGCTTGGGGACTAGCAACAGTCTTTGAGTGTCGACCATGTATAGGGTACCTTTTCGGGATATGATACTAGGTTGTGCCCTAGACATAACATGGCAAATGAAAACCTTGAGGGACCCTCATCCAAACCTCTTAGCATTCATTCAAGCATCTCATAGGTACTAAACAAGTAAACATAGCAAAAACATAGGGAAAGGTCTAAGGGATCACGACATAAAAGAGTATTGATATCAAATCATATATCTATCATATTTTGTGTCTAATAGTATGTTCATTTACTAAGCTTGACGAGGGATAAGAAAAGTCCATAGATCACCATTTAAGGAAATACTAAATATAGTTTGTACCTCTGAAACATAACAAGCTAGAAAAGAAAATAAGCTTGTCCTTGAAACATGAGGACTCGCCAATAGGAGAACCGATTCCTATATGGTGATATTATGTAGGCAAAATATTCTTTACTACTTTGAATTTACTAAGTATATTGGATAAGATATAATGATGGAATTATAATGTCATACTAGACAATATACATAACCATAACACGTAAATAAGGTCAAGAGATGATGAGTGATTAATGCATCATTAAAATATGATTTGAAGTAACATAATCATCATAATTGATCATGTAAATATCTATTGTCGTGATCCGAACCTAGGGTCTAGTTATGACATGGCGAATGTGATACTCAAAGGTGCCTCATCCAAGTATCTTATTCATATCATATATATACATAAGGTAAATAAGAAAGCATAAGAGTAAGAAAGCATAAATATAGTTTAATGCATCTAAACATAGGAGTCAACATTTCCCATTAAATAAAATTACATCAGCATAGGTCCAGACATGCCTCTAAATCATAGATCTTGGGGGATTAGGACAGACTTACTAGCTCACCCTTAAGATAAGAAAGTACAAAGATCTTAGAAATATCATCATATGATATAAACATAAGAGCTTGTCCTCAAAGCATGGGAACTCACCAATCTTTCACAAGTAGTGAGTGAAATCTAGGCATAAAAGTGAGAAGTGGAACCGTTGTCTGTCCCTATATGGTGACATCTTGTAGGCAAGAGTATGTGTTAGTACATTAGAATGTACTAAGTATATAATTATGCAATGAATAAATAGATATCATAAATAATAGCTTATACATGTATATAGCAATAGAATAAGGAGAAGATATGCATGAATCAATGTAACTTCAAAATAATATGTGAAAGTGATGAGTGGTGAATTTGCACTCATCTAGGCTTAAATTGTGCAACAAAAGTGTCCTTGGTGCCCATTTTATGCTGTAAACTGATACAAATTTTTGTTTTTGCAGCAAGGTAGAGATTGGGGAACACTAGCAATACAAACATGCAAGAAGAGGTCGAAAAAGAGCTAACAAGGAAGTATTGAACATTGAGCATCGCTGAAGGGTATTTGGCGAGTTACCAAAGTATCTATACCTCGCCAAATGGTCACCTAGCAAGACGCAACCCAACTAGAAAGGGGTGAGCTATAGAAGTAAGTTGGCAATTCGCTATTTTAGTTGGTGACCTCGATATAACTCGCATAATAGGTCATTAACTTAGCGTAGAGTCACCGCTTAAAGGGTAAACTCAAGCTCCAAATGGAACATTGTCAACCAAGTTGATAAGCTCAACTAAGCTTACCAAATTCTATTTCAAGACAAGTCTAGAGGAGTAGTTTGTGAGTAGAAGGCATGCTATGCGAGTTGCCGGCTTAATTAGTGAAGTCGACTAAAGTCGTAAATTGGGTTTTTGAGGAAGATACTGTATACTTTTTGTACAGAGTATAAAAGGCTCAATGGCTAGGAAAGGAGAGTACACACTAGAGGAGAGATTGTTCAAAGAGTGCTATGTTAAGTCTAGAAGAGGGCATTATTCTAGAAGAGGGAAGTACACTTTCTTACTCAAAGAAGAAGAAACTTTCTTAGAGGGAGAGTAAGGGTTTTGCAAAGATTTGATACTGATTTCTTCTAATTTCTTGAGCTTGAAGATGATCACAATGGAATAAAATCTATTTGATAATTTACCCATACTCTATTTGATGATGAGTTGAAAACTCCAATACTTCTAGGGGGATAATGTAGAATATAATGCAATAATTGGTTGTTGGGTGTTCAATTTTACTTGGGTTATTGATGAATTTGTTCAAGTTTTGTTATTTAGACATGTTTTCATATATGGATTGAGGTTACAAATTTAGTTCCAGATTAGGATCATCATGTATTGATGTGATATCAAAATACGACACTTTTGATGCTTAAAATAGAAACTTTTATTTTTTCTCAAAGCGATGTTAGTGGGTTTGACATTTATATTTGTTTTTCAGGATTATAGGATTTGACATGACTTTGGGTAAAGTGTTGCGGAAGGTGAATTTTTGCTAAAGTACAAAACACTTTATGGGTCGTAGAAACTTCCAGGAGCCGTAGAGTGGTTTTGTAGTTGAGATCTAGTGAAGGGCATATATTTTGAAGTTGCATCCATGAACTGTCAGACGAGCCATGGAATTTAATACGAGTCGTGGATTAGGCTTCGTGCCTTGAGGATCAAAATTGGAATAGTTTTTGGAAAGCTGTTGGACAAAACCCTATACGAGCTGTAAATCTAAATATGGCCTGTAGAAAGGTCTCATTGAAGCGATAGAAGATTTTGAATAACAAAGACCACAAAGCCTAGGTATGGGCCATTGAACTTTGTACAGCCCGTAACCTCAATGTAATGCCTACCGAATCCAAACTTCCTATTTTATTTTGGACTTGTATTTTTGTTATTATAAATAGATTTTTGTTATGTTTTTAAGATGGAGACAAAAAAGAGAGAGAGACAGTGAGATGCATGAGACACTTGAGAAACAAATTTATGATTTTTATATCAAAAACATTACTTTGTGATTTCTAGTAAAGAATTTGGGATTTCTTATTCTTAACTTCATCATTGTAAGTGCTTCATTATGTTATTCTATATCATGATTATTTTATTTACAATGAATATGAAAAATCCACAACTTGTGTTGTGGAAACCATGAAGAACTAACAAGATAAAACCAGATAATTCATAATTCTTGGAAAGTGTGCATAGTTGTATTAATTAATTCTCTTCATTTTGATTGCTTTTTAAAGGTGGTCAACATTAGAACTCACCTAGTTGTTACTGACTAGATAAAGGTAGTAATGAATGAGAAAAGAGATTAATTAAGAGGATTTGATGTGATCCCTCTTGTCTAATCAACTGAACTGAACCAAGGAGAGGTTGTACAAGAATAATAGGTAAAGGTTAGTAATATCACACTGCAGGGATGGATCAAATCATGTAGTAAAATTTACCTCTCACCTGAATCAAAAGGTTTGGTAAACTTAACTTACTCTTTTGCATGCTACAAACTAGAAAAGAGTACGATTATCTGGTAATACTAATTTAGGGAATCATGAGGAATGCAATAGCCTAGTTACTTCTCGAAATGGTTTCATAACACTTGTTCCAATTTAGGTTTACTTTCAGTAAACTACGAACACCCCTATCGAGAGATAAGCATTTTAATTCACTCGACTTTCTTGTAATTACTCAAAGTCTACTATATTCTCTATAGGATTCAACCCTATCCTTCGTTAGGTTATCTATCTGATAATGACAACATAAACCTTCAAAACGAATATGTAGCTTGGGATATAATCAAGATTTTACTCTATTGCCAGCGAATACGACTTAGAGCAGTTTAGTTTGAGTAATTTGGGAATTAATCCTTATTTTCGTCATTTTATATGTTTATTTTATTTTAGTATGTAGGTGTAGTGTATGCATAGTACTCAAACTCGAGGCAGACCCTTGACTCAGTTTGCCCCTGAGATCCATAAGACACTAAGAA